>JAFVLL020024883.1:65000-70237 GCA_021397915.2 Tor tambroides | reverse complement strand
AAAAAATCAAAATATTGAGAAAATCTCCTTTAAAGTTGTTCAAATGAAGTTCTTAGCAATGCATATTACTGATAAAAAATGAAGTTTTGATATATTTACGGTAAGAAATTTACTAAATATCTTCATGGAACATGATCTTTACTTAATATCCTAATGATTTTTGGCATAAAAGAAAAATCGATAATTTTGACCCATACAGTGTTTTTTTTGGCTATTGCTACAAATATACCCCAGAGACTTACGACTGGTTTTGTGGTCCAGGGTCACATATATATATATATATATATATATATATATATGTATATAAGCCCAGTTCATTTGTGTGCTTTATAGTGTGTTTTTTTTTTTTTTTAAGTAACAGTACAAAAATGAAAATGATTCAAATATTTATTTGGATTGATTTAAAATTCTGACCCAAATTGTAATTTTAGAAATTTTAGTCTTTCTCCTTTTTATTTATATATATATATATATATATATATATGTATATATAAAACATTTAATTCAGTGTTACATGTCGTTTGTAATTATTTTCTAATAATTTGTGAGTGAGAATATTTTCCCAGCATTTTTTTCTTTTTCAGTGAATGCAGTTTTTACATTTTTATAAGAGCCAGACATACCTATAAAATGTGTAAACAGAGACTCTTTATGTTTAGTTTCTGATTGGGTGAGATGAAACTGAATAGATAAGAAGTGCTGAATTACCTGTCAGCGCCTCAGAAATCCTCTGTATTTGTTTCTCCCTAATTACCTAAAACAGTGAGCTAGTCTGCTATTAAACTATTTCTCATAATAGAATAAAACTATAAATATGCCACTGAGATAATGAGGCATTTGATTTGCTCCGTCATACCTGCGAGGGCTGTTTGTGTTGTTGTCTGCTTTGGTTCCTGTGTGCCTCACGGGCTTCATCACCTGCATGATCTCCAAAACCTCCATCCTGCCGTTTACAGTAAACGCTCGCAGTCATGCAGCACGCACTACTTTCACTTCACTGGAAAATCATTTTTGAAGTGTTTTGTTTGTGTACATGCAGCACTAATTTAACAGCGAAAACTGTGTGGAGACATTTGCATATCCATAACATGTCCTCTGTCGATAATTTTGCTTATTACAGTGAAAAAATCATCTTGTCTGAATCAGGAGAGAAATATGTTTACAACTGAAAACAGTCCAGAACAGCTCTAAACAAATATGTTGGTGGATTTTGATGTGAGAGGACAACAGGAGATGGAGTTTTTCACCGGAATAAGAGTTGTTATAGATTATGCACTGTTACTTTGGCCAGTTATTTTGCCTTAATGATGGATTTGTTTCTTACAAACACACAGCTTTTGTCTTCTCAAGATGTTAAGTGATGGTGTGGATTATTGTGATGTTTTTATCAGCTGTTTGGACTCTCATTCTGACGGCACCCATTCACTGCAGAGCATCCAAAAAAATGTTTTTCTTGGTTATGCAAACTTCAAGGGAACGTTACATTTTAGCAAACATGGGATTGTTACTTTTGAATGTTCTCTGAACATTCTGAAACAAGTAGTAATGTTTTAAAAATGTTAGATGAACATCCAACTAAAACATTAGGAAAAAAGTCCATGAATGATGTAGAGAATATTTTTGTGCCAACGTTTTGCAAACTGTACAAATGTTCTATTAATGTTACTGGAAGAATGCTTGTTCATAACTTGCCAGAATGTTTGGGAAGTTCTGAGAATTGGGTTGTGGGATCCAATGCTTGCATTTTTGTCATTAAAGGAATGGGTTACTTAGAAATTAAAATTTGAACCTACAATGTAAAAAAAAAAAAAAAGTTAAGCAAACTTAAAAATTTAAGGCAATCAGCTTCAGCAGATTTTTGAGTTTTCTCAGCTTTTTTTTGTAGGAGATTTTTGAGTTTTCTCAACTTTTTTTGTTGTATGAACTTAAAACAGCAAGTTGAGAAAACTCAAAAAATCTGCTGAAGCTGGTTGCCTTAAATTTTTAAGATTGCTCAACTTTTTCTTTTTTTTTTTTTTTTTTACAGTGTTTGTGACTTTCTTTCTTCTGCGTATAGTACGGGGGTGTCAAGCTAAAAAAAAAAAAAAAAATCACAAAAGTACCATAAACATCTTCAAATGATGTATGACTTACTGGACTGAAATAATTATTGAAATATTGGAACTCTTGCATGCAACTAATATGAAACTTTTTTTGTGCTTTTTTCACCTTGACATCATTTACTGTTGTATTACGGTAAAAACAACTAGAATTTTGCGAAACATCTTCATTTGTGTTTCCGTAGAAATTCAAATGAAATGAGGGAGAGGAAGTGATGATGAATTCCAGTGTTTTGTGTGAATTCTCCCTTTCAGTGTGAATGTAGATACAGATTGATTTCTGCAGCGCTCTGTCTCTTCCTCACTATTCAATCCTCATTCAGGTGATTAAAGGCTCATTGATTGTGGCTCTGTGTTCTTTCACTCAAGTCTTCAGGTCCGCAGTGGTGAGAAATCCCTGCCAAAACATCTCTCCTTCACTCCTCCTCTCCATCCTCTCTCCCTGCCCTCTGGCGCTGGGATTATTATCATAAATCACCTTATCTTCACAGGCTGTGACAATACTTCCCACTTTACAGCCACAACATTAACCCTGGGCTGTAGGGCTGAGCTAGACACACTTTCAATGATCGTGCCACATTCTCTCTCTCTCAGTCTCTCTCAGTCTCTCTCGCTGTAGATCAGGGAAACACACACACTCATTCTTTGGTAGGATTGTTTTCCAGGGAATTTGTGAGCTGGAGACTTGTTGGCAGCATTTTCGTTCACAAGTCATTTTCATTCAACTATAAAAAAAAAATATATATATATATATATATATATATATATGCACTACCATTCAAAAGAAAGCTTAATTTTTTTTTTTTTTTTTTAATTAATACAGCAAGGATGCATTAAATTGATCAAAAGTGACAGTAAAGACATTTATAATGTTTGTTATACAAGTTTTCAAAGTCAAATATATGCTGTTCTTTTGAACTTTCTATTTATCAAAGCATCCTGGTAAATTGCAAATGTTTCCACAAAATATTAAGCAGCACAAAAAAGTGTGTGTGTGTGTGTGTCTCTCTCTCTGTGTGTGTCTGTGTGTGTGTGTGTGTGTGTGTGTGTGTGTGTGTGTGTGTGTGTGTGTGTGTGTGTGTGTGTGTGTGTGTGTGTCTGTGCGTGTCTGTGTCTGTGTGTGCCTGTGTGTGTGTGTGTGTGTGTGTCTGTGTGTGTCTGTGCGTGTCTGTGTCTGTGTGTGTGTGTGTGTGTGTGTGTGTGTGTCTGTGTGTCTGTGTGTCCGTGCGTGTGTGTGTCTGTCTGTGTGTGCGTGTGTGTGTCTGTGTGTGTCTGTGTCTGTGTCTGTGTGTCTGTGTGTGTGTGTGTGTGTGTGTGTGTGTGTGTGTGTGTGTGCGTCTGTGTGTGTGTCTGTGTGTGTCTGTGTGTCTGTGTCTGTATGTGTGTCTGTATGTGTGTGTCTGTGTGTCTGTGTGTGTGTGTCTGTGCGTGTCTGTGTGTGTCTGTGTCTGTGTGTCTGTGTCTGTGTGTGTGTCTGTATGTGTGTGTTTGTGTCTGTGTCTGTGTTTAACAGTGTTGGGGGTAACGCATTACAAGTAACGCGAATTACGTAATCAGATTACTTTTTTCAAGTAACTAGTAAAGTAACGCATTACTTTTTAATTTACAAGAAAATATCTGAGTTACTTTTTCAAAAAAGTAACGCCAGTTACTTTTTCCCATTTTCTGACTGACAGTTCTCCTGTCCCCATATTGGGAGAAATCGGAAGTACAGAGGCGTTGTGTGTGAACATGCTGTTACTGTAGTCCTATACTAAATGTGAATGTGCATTAATTCATCCCACTCACAGAAAAACAGATTTAGTATTCATCAAAATGAATTAAAACAGTGAAATGCAAACTCAGAATATGATGCAAACCTGCAATAATTAAATATGTTAAATAACACAAATGTGTCTAATCCCATTTTATTAACCAATGTTTTTGCTGCTGACCTTTGATGATCCAGTTCCAGCATACTAATAAGCAAAAATGACTTTAGATAAACTAACAATCGTGCTTCATTGTTTTTTTTAATTGCTGAAGAGTGTTGAACCTTCTTCTCGTGCGTTCTAGTTTACAGACGTGAATTTACTTTTCCTTCAGCCTGAGGTTTATTCATTACACTTTTTGGTGTGAAAGGGCTTTTACATTTGCTGTAATTAGAACTTATATTAAAAACAATCAAGCCCTGCTCATATTTAAAAAGTAACACAAAAATAACGCAACGCATTACTTTCCATAAAAAGTAACTAACGTAATTAGTTACTTTTTTAGGGAGTAATGCAATATTGTAATGCATTACTTTTAAAAGTAACTTTCCCCAACACTGGTGTTTAATACATAATCAGAAATGTTCATTGAGCAGCAAATCATCATATTAGAATGATTTCTGAAGGAAATCACTTGTGACACTGAAGACTGGGGTAAAATAGAAAATCACAAATAGAACAACAAATATTTGAAATTGTAATAATATTTCACAATATTATTATTTTACTGTCCTTAAAAACATTAAAAATCTTATTGACCCCAAACTTTTGAAAAGTATATATAAATAATATATCAACAGAATGTGAACTTGAATATAATGTGGATATTTGTTCATACATTTTTGGTTAATTTCTGTACAGAACATCAGGATATTATCTGTGTTGAACATCATGTGCAGATGATGATGTTCAAGATCTTATGATTTACAGTCTTTGATTTGTTTTTTTATGCAATTATTATGAAAGGAAGTATCCATTTAAAGATACCTAACTGTATATAAACAATACAAAGTATTTGGACACTTAAAATAAATGCCATTGCATTAGATAACAAAATATCAAACCAAGTGCTGCTAGACATTTTTTCCAAGCTGCTGTAACTGTTTGGCATCTGTGCAGCATTATGGGAAGGCATCAGCGAGAGCTGTAGAGATAAGGCTTTGAGGATCCCCTCTCATCCCCTTCAGCAGCTCCAGGGAGGAGCAGGAGATCTGCCATAACAGTGTTATTACATTCTGCTCTTCACTGACACCATCAGGTGCTTCCAGACCCCAGCAGTCCATCCACACCCTCCCTGAGATCACACACCCGTCCAACACAAACACAGGAGACAGACACATCTGAGCTGAGAAAAACCAAGCATACCTAAAATATCTAAAGTAAACAT
>JAFVLL020024883.1:0-62500 GCA_021397915.2 Tor tambroides | reverse complement strand
ATCTATCTATCTATCTATCTATCTATCTAGGTCTATCTATCTATCTAGCTATCTATCTATCTATCTATCTATCTAGGTCTGTCTATCTATCTATCTATCTGTCTATCTAGGTCTGTCTGTCTATCTATCTATCTATCTATCTATCTATCTATCTATCTATCTATCTATCATCTGTCTGTCTATCTTTCCATCCATCCATCTATCTGTCTGTCTGTCTGTTGTTTGTTTGTTTGTTTGATCTAATTTTTAGTAACATGTTGAGTTTTGTAAATAGAGATCAAAAGCAAAAATAAACTTTTCAAACAAAAATGTTCTACATCATTGTCAGTACATATGGTTGTTTACCATTTTAGTATTTATTTGTGAATTTATTTTACTTCTATGTTTTAATATATCTACAATTTTAACAATTTCTATATAATTAATTAATTTTTCAATACAGTTTAATATTCTTAACGCGGTTCATTTGTCACACTGAGAAGTGGAGGTGCATTGCATTGATGTGATTTGATGACAGTATACTTACTGCAGAAATAGAAAGAGTAATAGATTATTAGAAAGTGTGAGCTGGTAGGTTGTTCCCACGCTGTTTGAGACTCTCACCACGATGGCTTTTCCGAACTACCTTGAAAAAATGTATTAATGCTTTAAATTTCCTCATCTGTAGATGGCCTCACATTCCTTCATCATTCTGTGCAGCACCTGTGTCCTCGTGGATCTCATTGTCTCATATAAGAGAGATGGAGAGATGGAGTAGCCCTCTGTTGAGCTAATCCAGGGCCTCTAAAGAGGTTTAAAGTGCTCTGGTTACATCTAATCTTTTTGCTCAGACCCAGCTGAGCCTGAAACCTCTTCTCCATGATCCAAACCTACAAATAAAGCTCTCTCTCTCACCCAGTGCAGCTATGAAAGGCTGCTATGTGCTCAGTGGATTAGACTGGACTTTCCCCCTCCCGTTTTCTCAATTAGAGAAAGGATGAAATAGAGGAGGGAAACAAAAAAGGACTGAGCTGTTTACTGAGTCGCTGCTTTACAGCAGGGGGACTTTTCACTTTGCACTTGATTCCTTTTCCCTGGGTACATGGTATCATTTTTAGGCAGTGCTGTGGTACACTAATAATATCAGATATACTATCACAGTATTTACAGAGAAGCATAATAATAAAACTATTAGATTCTAAACGCTTTTCAAATTGCTTGGACTAGAGCCCTCATTAATTAGTGATTTCTAGATCAATACAAATAAATCATCAGCACCAGTCATAGCAATCAGGAAAAACAACTAATTAATACAAATGTCAGAAAGATTCTTAAATATTTGAAGAGATTCCATATGAATTAATTATGATTTTCCAATCATAGTCACAATTTACCTCGTATGATTCAGCTATAAAATGTTATAGTAAAATAAAATAATAAAATAAAATAAAAAGTAGCAAAAAACAATAATTAATTTATGAATAGGAAATTGTTAACTTGGTATCAACCACCAAAAATACATTCATAAAACATGTATAAAAAAAAAACAAAAAAAAACACATATATATATATATATATATATATATATATATATATATATATATATATATATTCCCATTTTATATTTATTTAGATAACAATCAAAAACATACATTCACATATCGACACCGCTAACAACACATCATGCATATAGACATTGTGCTTTTACATAAAAACCCATATTGTTTTATGAATTTAATAAGCAATTGCTAGCCTAACTCAGTATCAGCCACCACTGCAATGTAGATAAATATTTTTTTATTTAAAAAAAAAAAAAAAATATTAATTGTGTTTACAGTCAATAAACAATTAATAATGGGCATTTTCTTGGAAACTATGGTTTCCATTGTCAGTTTGTAAAGAGTTTTTTTTTTTTTTTTTTTTTTAACTCAGGCCTATCTAAGTAATATAAGTAATATACTAATATATGTATAAGTAATATACTAAGTAAATATGCTAAGTAATATATGATTTTTCCCAAATTTAGATAGATATTTTTCCCAAATTATTATTTTTTTGTTTTTTTTTTAAGAAAGAAAGGAAGAAATAACTGTTTGCCTGTTTCTTGAATGGTAGTAAATTAAGCAACTTGTTTTTCAAAATTCAGGCAGCGCTGCAGACAGCTCTCCTCCGCTGCGGGGCTTATCAGTTTCACTGTCGCATGTTTTGATTTCATCCGTCGCACGCGGGATTCTTCAGTTCATACAGGTACCGCGTTTACATTCCTACAGCGAGAGGATTGCGCAATGTTTGTTTTAGCTTTGCTGCCGATTCCATTCGAAATAGCCGCGTATTGTTATATGTTGTTGTGTCGGGGCTAATTTGGGGCTCTTCGTGCTTTGTTTGCTCGTGTTTCTGCGCTAATGTGTGCGGTGAGAGCAGGTTTGAGCGTGTAATGAAGCTGTCAGCACTGCCTCTGTCACTCATCGTGCTGTCAGCCTCATCACAGATCGGGTTTGTCTGGACTGTAGAGCCCGGACTATGATCCACACCGAATCTGCACTAACACGGGATCTTTATTGATGTCTGATTAGTGTCACAAGGTGGTCAAACTCTGTATTTGTGCGTGCTGTGAAAGTTAAATCAGGTTCGATGGTGTCTAGTCCGTGTTGCCAACTCATTTTCAGGAGAAGTTGCTAAAGAAAGCTTGATTTGTTGCGAAATGATGTTGTGATGTCATTACGTAATCACAACGCAAAATTGTGTCACTGCATCAAATCTCAGCAAAAAATATATTGTGTGTATATATACTATATAGACAAAAGTACTGGCACCCCCTTCTTTAGAACAGACAAATGCACTTCCAAATCTGTGGCAACAACGATGGGAACATAATTCGTGTATTTAAAAATTGTATTTCCATCTCTGTTGCAACAGTTTTGGAAGAGTCTAAAATGACTGTACCCATATGTACAAGTCATTGGTGTTTGGTGATGAGTTTTTGGCTCAAGGTCTGCATTTACAGTCACACCAGAGCCAGTGTTCAACTGGGATTAGGACTTGGTTTGATGCAGACCAGTCAAGTTCTTCCACACTGACTCAATCAATCATTTTCTTTTTGAACCTTGTCTTATACACAGAGGCATTGTCATGTTAGAATAGAAAAGGGTCCTGTCCAAACTGTTGCTATAATATTAGAAGCACACAATTTCCTAGAATATCATTATATGCTTTAACATTAAGATTTGTACTCATAGAAATTACTAAAGTAGTCAAACCTGTTCATTAGAAGGGGGCGACCCAATACTTTTGGCAACATAGTGTATGTTAATTTAGATTTGTTCATAAAATAATATAAATGCATTATTAAAATATAAATTATTTTTAAATACATTGAATTATTGAATGCACACATTTTTGAATGATTACAATTTTGAGTTTTTTTTTTATTAGCTAGTAAGCAAGCAAAACTACACGTTCTGAACAATACTTTTAAGCAGTGCATTAGTAGTTAGTATACTACACTCTCAGAAAAGTATGTAAAAATAGGGCACAATCTGCTATGTTAGTATGAAAGAATTTTCTGTATTGATTTTTCCACAGGTTTCTTACCTGCATTTTTAGTTACGCTTTGTATTTTGTGTTTTCAGGATATAGGGTTATAATGGATAATACCCTGGAAAATTATTGTACCTTTTCCATTTTTCTAGATATTTTTCTTACAGTGTACTAACTGATCAACAATCGCAGGTACAAGCTACTAACAAAGTATATCATAAATTAACAATTATTTAATTATTGTTATTATTACATTAAACAATTGCAAATAGCAGCTAACTTCACATGATGTGTGTACTGCTAGGCATGTTTAGTTTCCTCTTTTTGTGTAATTTGCCATGAAAATAGCCTTGATGCTGGCATGGCGTTAAAAAGTGAATTAATAAATAAATTTGTGTCATTTTAAATGGTAAATGTGTGCCTTTTTATCATTTGAGTCACTTATCAAAAGTGGCTGAAAGTTGCCAAATAAATTTGAAAAATAGCTACATTTGTTGCTTGGTGCTTCTGGAAGAAAAAGTTGCTAGGGTTGTCTGAAAAGTTGCTATATTTAGCAATAAAATTGCTATGTTGGCAACACTGGATCTAGTACAGTTCTTCCTGAACTTTTCAGTCTAGGTACCACCTTCAGTCCATTCAGATCATCTGTATCTAGTCACTCTCTCACCGATATTCGGTGTTTTGTTGTTTTTTTTCCCCCAGCATTGGGCAAATAGAAATCTTTTTGAGTACAACGTTAAGGATATGTGAGTAACATATTGTGGTTGTTACCAATATTGCTGTAGTTCAAATAAATTGTGCAAGAGCCTCATCAGTCATAGAGTTTTAGCAGACATTAAAAATAAAGCATAGAAAAATAATAGACTGAATAAAATGAGTGCATTTTATTTTAATTATTTGTTTTTATGTAAATTTCCAAGTTACGATAGCCGTTAATAAATAAATACTAAATACTACATAATACTGTCATACTACATGGAAATGAAATAATATATATATTGAATTTATTTTTATATGTATGTATATGTATATGTGTGTGGCTATAAATACACATGTCATTGTTTTTTGGTGTTTGGCTTAGTGTTATGTTAGCAGCATTATTATACTCATACCTTTTGTTGCTTTAATATTTTGAATTGTTTTTAGCTTTACTTTTTTTGTTTTCATTTAAATGTTTAGTTTTTGAAATGTTGTATGCATTTGTAATTTTTATTTAATTTCTTTATTTTCTTAAATGTGTGTGTGTGTGTGTGTGTATATAGTATTTACAGAGTTTTGACTTTTAGTTTGTTACTTTTTCTTATTTGTAAGTCGCTTTGGATAAAAGCGTCTGCTAAATGACTAAAAGTAAAGTAAAGTAAATAGTTATTACTTTTATTCAACAAAGATGCAATAAATTGATTAAACATGAAGACTTAAATAGAAAATAGTTGTAAATTTTAATAGTTTGCAATATTACCGTTTTCCTGTATTTTTGCCTTGGTGAGTAAAAGAGACTTCTTTCAAAAATATTTAAGACTAGCCTGTCTTACTGACCGGAAACTTTTGAGTTGTACTGTTTGTGCTGCACTAAATTTCAGTGAGCTTTAGAGATACACGAGCAAATATTTAGTCACTAAAATGCTTATTTTATTAATAGAAATGCTCCTTTCAGCCAGTCCATAACACATTGTTGTGTCCACTGCCAAACCACACGCACACAGTATTGTGGGATATCACAGTCAGTGAGGTATTAGTATGAGAACGTCATCTTAGTAGACAAGATGTGATGCATATTTTGGATTCAAGTTGTTATTAGTTGTAATAAAAGCATCATAAAGCATCATTTGTATGGAGATGCCATGTTTTAATATTTTGTATCTAATGCAGTGTGATTCACACAATTCAACCTTCTTGTTTAAAACAAACCAAACAAAAAACTGGCTGCAACTTGTCGACCAGTTTCGACTCTGAGCAACACTAAAGATTCCTGTAAAAACAGAAAAGCTCTATTGTAGCTTATAACAATATCTTGTCAGTTCTGAAACAGTCTAGTAATTAAAAAAAAAAAAACTAACTAACAATCAAAATATACAATACTTTGACAGATTTTTTTGACTCTGAATCTCAACTAGATTTAAAAAAAAAAAATGCTTCACACTTTAGGCCTATTTTAAGGTCCAATTTTTACTATTAAGAAACCATTAATTACGACTTGTGCCTCAATAAACTTCTAATTTGCTGCTTATTAATAGTTAGGTAGTTGTTAAGTTTAGGTATTGAGTAGGATTAGGAATGTAGAATATGGTCATGCAGAATATATGTGCTTTATACATACAAATAAACAGCCAATATGTTAATAATAGGCATGTTAATAAACAACTAGTTAAAAGTAAGGATTGGTCCCTATACTAAAGTGTTACCCAAAACAACAACAAAAAAAGTGATTTTTTTTTTTTCTTGGATGATTCAGAAGATGAGTCTTCAATTTCAAGTAAACTTTGAGTTTTTCATGTATTTTAGTGTTTGACGAGCTTCAATAATTTTTTTGTGCTGTTTTTCAGTGTTGACTTTCTGCTACATTGCATGGAAACAATTTTTGTGCAAAAAGTTTCAAAATTTGTACAGCCTTTCCAAAATGCATCAGTGTGTCGAAACCCGGCATGCACATTGATGACTCTAAATGGGAAATATTCACAAACTTTCCAGAAGAAGTAAATAGTTTAACCAGTGTGTCAAGCAGAAGCGTGCACACATGAACCTGTCTGCATCAGCCCAGTAAAGCCGAATCCCTCAATACATCATTGCAAGGAAGCAGGTGATAACGTCCACAGATAAGCGTGTGTAACCTGCAGGTCTCTTTGGTAATCAGCTCTAAAGCCCCTTAAGTCCAGGTGCAATGACAAAGTGGCCACCGTCACTTCCCTCACATGCATACTGAGAGCAACTATGCATTCAGCTCTTATCTCTGTCAGCCTCAGCGTGGCATTCACGCCATGGACAGGAACAATGCGGCCTGTCGCTCACCTCCGTCAGCCTGAGTGACAGTGGGTGTGGAAGCACTTGTGTCTGACTTAAGCTCTCTATCTTCCACAGAGCTGTTTTTCCAGTCTAGATACTCTCCCCTTCCCTCCGTCTTCCTTCACCGATGCACGGCTGCACAATAAAGGGCGTGTGTGTACCCCGCACTTCCTTCTCTGTTTATTTAACTCAGCTTTAGAATGGACCTGCTGGTCCGTTCGCCACGTTTGTTTCCTTCCCGGGAGAATTTGCCTTTTTTGGCACGAGGGGGGTCGTGTGTAAACTCAGGAGAGACGCGCTGACTAATGATGATTATGCGAGAGTTGGGCTCGGTGAGGTGGAAATGTCAGTGAAGTAACAGAAAGAGAGTGAGAGGAGGGAAACCGAGATAAGAATAAAGAAAAGAGTGAGTAATATCCGAGGTATTATATCAGTCAAACCGGGGAGTACCGGCCACTGCATCAGCGCACAGCCTTCAAAGTTATTCTACTCCCTTTATGATTCATTGAGGTTTTATCTTGAAAACATTTTAATCGCATTCAGACTAGGGGTCGACCGATTATCGGCGCCGATATTAAGCATTTTTATGGTTATCGGTATTGGTCATTTTCAAAACCGATTAATTTAAAAGCATTTAAAGAAAGTTTTTGTCAGAGCCCTTGTTATTTTTAATTTTGACATTCATTTTCATTTTTACACCAGACATATGAAGAGTTAATTTGTAAAAAATATATAACTGTTTTTAACAATTTTCAAAAATCACGTTTTTTCATTGTTCATTTCAATTAATCTCAATCAAACTGCATTGGGTTATTTTGTTTAGGTTAAAAAAATAACTAAAAAACAGCTAACTAACACAATAAAAACATGATAACATAATAAAAAACATGATTTTTGAACATTTAAAAAATTGAGTTATCTGTTTTTGCAAATAAACTTCATATATCGGTTCAAAATATTGGTTACGTTGCTTTGCGGTTGCTGTTGTATTCTGAGAGGATGCTGTGTGTGGATTCACAAAAAATCTTAAGATATATTTGTGTTTTTGCTAATCTACTATAAGTGAAAAAGCACTTGTATGTGTATGTATAGTTGTAGGTTGTGTTATAATTTTGTAATTCTTTATATTTGAAACAACCTAATTAATTAACAATCACATTTTAACTTCAAAAACTAGTGTAATGGGTTTTTTTTTTTATTATTCTTAAGAGTTTCTTATGAATATGGCCCCTGGTTATTAGTGTTCTCATATGTGCTGAATGCTATTGAATATTCGTAGTTGTTGTAAACACAACTCTAGTTGCATATAAAATATTTCACTATTACTAGGGATAAGATGTAATGCTTAATATTTAATAAAACAGACCAAGAAATTCATTAAAGATCTTACCTTTGGGGATTTAGGCCAAGGTGTAGATTATCTTAACTTTAACCCCTGGTTTCACAGACAAGGTTTAAGCCTAATCTCAGACTAAAATGTAAGTCTGAGATGTTTCAGCTGAAAGAAACTTGCACTGATTGATCTTAATATATCAATGCCTTTGTTTTGTCTCAAGAGGGACATCAGTAATGTCTTTTTTCTAAGTCACGTTTATAAAAATTACTTGAACTTCCTAATTGATTAATCCTGGCTTAGTCTAAGACCTGTCTGTGAAACCAGGCCTAAGAGTTTTTACAAGGAACATTCTTTTGAGGACTTCATATTTTTCCTACGTTTTGTCTTTCGAACAGTCCCAATAAATGTTTTTGGGAATACTCTTAACTTAATTTCCTAAGTTAGAGAGAAGTAGAAAATAGCAATCAAGAATTGTGACTCTGAACCATAGATACTGTATGTAAAAAAAGTATGCCCTAATTTATTTAAAATACATTTGTTTCATACTAAGTATACTTCAAATCAATTAACATATTTATTGACATGTTAAGATTCATCACTTAAGACTTACTGATATAAAAATTATAATTAAACTTTATTTGGAGAATTTCTTTATTGCACAAAGCACGTCTTAATATTATGCTAAAATGTGTTTTAGTATCACTATAAATGAGTACATTATCACTGTGTAATATCAGTGTTTAAATGCAAGATATTTGAAGTGCACCTGAAGTATACTTGCAATAGTTCCACTTTAAAACGTGGTAAAGAAATAACACTAGAATTGAACTTGCATCTCTCTTGTTCGCGCTCTGCAGCTCAGAGCACATGCATTAACCACCAGGCCAAGGTTCCTGAAACACACAGTAATGAGCCTGCTTTATGTCTCAGACTCATTTCAGTTTCCCATAATGCTTTGTCACAGCAGTGCTTTAAAGATGGCATCCACCTGCTCTGTGAGGGCAGCAGTAATCACATTCCCCACAATCTCCAGGGACCAGCTGTTCAAAAGTAATCTGATCGGATTCTGGCCATCATATTGGATCAAATCTTAAAAATGGGTTGTTCAAAAATAAAAAAGGATTCTGAAGTCGGATTAGATCACAAAATCCACTCTTGGTTTTGATCTGGATTAAATCCTCAGTGTGTGTTGTTCAAAACGTTTTAGATACTTTTGATCCAAAAAAAACCCTGGATTATTCTGATCCCAGCAGAAGGGTGGATTTCAGGAACAAAAATGTAATAAAACTTTAAAACTGGTTCAAAAATACAACATTTGTAACATGTAATATATCCCCAAATCCTCAAACAACCGTCAATATCGAACAAAAATATATTTAATTCAAAGTTTTTTTTGTTTTTATCCCTGATTGTAAACTACATTAGCACAATCATCAGAGATAGACCAGTCAGACCTTGAAGTAGTTATTTGTGTAAATGCAATGCAAAACTATCCAAAACGTTGGCTTCCCCCCCCCCCATCTCTCTTTTTTTTTTTTCTTTCTTTCTTCTCATCAGCATGTCCCTTTAGGGGCTTCGTAAAGTGCTAGTAATCCAGATTTGGTAATCTAAAAAAGTGTATATCTGGATCTTTGCAATCCAATCCAATTTTGCCTTGAAAAACCAGCACAAAAGTAAGATGGGTTACCTGATCCTGGATAGAAAAACATGGGATTTCCAAATCCAGATCATCCTGATCCAGATTAAACCTTTTGAACAACTGGCCCCAGGATCTTAGTCGGGTTTATTTATGAATGACAGTGGTTTGGGCAGAGGTGTGTAGCTGTCCATCTCTGAATCCAGCGCAGGGGGGAGAGGAATGCAGACCGGCCCTCCTCGATCTTTGAAGCCCACGCTAAAATGATGCGCTCCCCTCCTCCGGTGTAAGTCGCAGCGCAGGGGCCACAGATAGAGCCTGTGTTTGATCTGAAGGTCGCCAGCCCTTCGCCCGTGTTGAGAGATACCTGGCTGACGTGGCTGCTGCTTATTTAATAACATGAAGGGGAAGCGAACTCTCTCTCATAATTAGGCCTAATTACCAAGCAGGTGTTGACAGACGGCCCACGAAGAGACAAACTGCCTTTATCCACAGTCTTAGAGTCAGATTACTGGAGCTGTCTTATCTGTTACACCAAGAGAGCTGAAAAACGTCTCTTCATCCTCCCATCAGAAACAGGCGTTCTCATTTCATACTGTACATTTAATTACAGATCCACAATGGGTTTTTTTTTTGGAGCATTTCGGCCCATAATCATGGCGTTTCCAAGGCTGCATTTGTTTGATCGAAAATACAGTATTGTGAAATATTATTATAAATTAAAATAAATGTTTTCTATTTATTTTAGTTTAATATAAATTGTAAATTGTAATTTATTCCTGTGATGCAAAGCTGAATTTTGCATCAGAAGTCATTCTGATATGCTAGGAGTGACGATATCGAAAAAATATCATGTCATGATTTTTTTTTTTTTTTTCCGGAAAATCACGATTCATGATTTTATCATGATTCTTTGTCGTGTTGGTTTTACTATTTTGCAGGTTGTCTGAGCAGTACAACCAAACTAATTTCCCTATTTTAAAAACAGAGCAAGGTAACAAAATATAAAGTAAAAAAATAATGGCAGACATTTAGGCCAAAGTGGGCGAAGTTGAAAATCTTTATCATTATTTTATCTTTAGTGATAAATAAGAACATGATATACAAATAAAACAAAGTGCTTCATTTTTCAGGTATTTAGCAGTAGCATTCAAGAAAATAAATGAACAAATATAAAAAAAAAAAAAACACTATACACTTCACTGTATAAACTGATTATTATTAAAGCAGCTGTATTCTAGTTCTTCAGTGTGTTTTGTTGTTTTATTAACATTAAAGGGATAGTTCACCAAAAAATGACAATTGTCATCATTTACTCCTCAAGTTGTTTTAAATCTGAATGGGTTTCTTTCTTCTGTTGAACATAAAAGTTATTTTGAAGAATGTGGGAAACCAAACAGTTGCTGCTTCCCAGTGACTTCCATAGTATTTTAGTGTCAAAGTCAATGGGGAACAGCAACTCTTTGGTCACCCACATTCTTCAAAATATCATCTTTTGTGCTCAGCACAAGAAAGAAATTAAAACCGGTTTGGGACAACATGATGAGACGAGTGAGTAAATAATGACAAATACAGGATTGAAAGAATGCATTGGGAATAAAGAACATACCATAAAAAAATCAGTGTAACAGAATCAAAGCAAACTGTAACCAAATTTCTGATTTCTTTAAAGTGTGAAGATCATGGTACCATGGCAAATTAGGGCTGTCCAAATCAAGTCGCAATAAAATAATCAAAAATGGCATTTTACAGTATTACAAAAGATTTCCTATTTTAAATAAATTAAGCTCTTTCTGTTCAAAGAATCTTGAAAAAAGTCAGTTTCGTTTACACAAACTATAAAGCAGCAGTGCAACATTTTTCAACATCGATAATAAGAACTGTTTCTTGAGCACCAACATAGCATATTATAAGGGTGTGATATATCACTGTGTTTGATCATGGACGATGTTAAAAGTTCACCCCAAAATTAAAATTTTGTCATTGCTACATCAGTAGATTAGGAATCTGGATATGGTGAATTATTATTATTATTATTATTATTTTTATTTTATTTTTTTAAACCAGCAATAGGTTGTAAATTATTTTAAAAGAGATCAATGTTTAATACACTCTGTATTGTTACAGTAAATAAGTTAAATTCTGTAATTGATGCAGTGATTTCTTTCATTGTCAGATTGTTGTCATAATGCATTGATACTGTCATGTGCATTTTTTTTTTTTTGCTGAAAACAATTTGAAGGTGTTTCCGTAGTCATGTTGTATATACCGTTGTGGCTAAACAAGAGGGCCTCAAAGTTTTGACTCATGATGATTTGACTATTCTGTCAGAGCTTATGACTTCAGCGATTGGTCTATACAAATGTCTTGAGCGTTCAAGTTCATGAAACTTAAGCGTAAGTGAAGCCCCTGCATTAGTAGGGTTTTTAACAGCTAAAACTGATATCTATAGAGCGTGTTAGCTGATGGATGACGTAATGTCTCTTAATATAACAGATACAGTCTGAAGTTTCACAACAGCACTACAACTTTTCTCTGTTTGCACAGTGACTCCTCTTGTTTATTTGCTACACAAGAACTTGACTGGTCTGCATAAAACCAAGTGATGTTATTGATGTTTCATTGATGTTAAAATGAAATGTAGAAAAGCTAAATCACACTTTCACTCTTGTATTATGTCATTTTTACTTTAAGGGATATTTTACTCAACATTTCTGTCATCATTTATTCACCTTCCAAATCTGTGTGACTTTCTTTCTTCAGTAGAACACAAAGAAGGTCAATGAAAGTCAATGGGTCAAGTGTTGTTTGCATCTGATGTAGTTTCAAAAGTCTGTCATATACAGGTTTGGAATGACATAAGGGTGAGTAAAGATGACAATCTTTATTTTTGCGAGACATATCACCTCAAATATACATGATACATTTAATAATATCATCAGATGAGCTGCACTGTGACCCTATTCAGCCTTTTTTTTTTTTCATAACATATTATGTGTCTCTCCTGTTGGCTCTGTCAATAAAGTAAAAAAAAAAACCTAAAGAGTTGCCATACCAATGCAGTTATGACTCTTTGGCCTAGTTCCTCAGCCTGTTTTTCAACTCCATCCCTATCTTTATTTCTCTCCATCTCATGACTGACAGCACCATATTGGCAGAGGTATGTTTTGATGCGTTTGTGTTTGCACAACGAGAACGTGTGTTTCTAGACCCGTGTGGTGCAGTGAACTTCACAATACGGGCTTGTTAATCCTCTTTAAAGCTATGAAAACCTCGCTGTCACACAGACGACGATCGTCCGATAGTGCATTCCTCCACCTTTTTTTTTCTTTTGAAAATGTAGTTTAAAGAAAAGGAAATAACAACTAGGCCATTAATCTTAATGCATTATAGCATCAGTTTAAGATATAATTCAGGTGGACAGACAGTTGCCCAAACCAGAGGTTTAATTTCAGCCCCTATATGTGCAGTAGACAGGTCTGGCTCCTATACAGGCCTGATGGCGACTGATAGTCACGGGTTCTAATCCCGCTGCCTCCCTCCCAGCTCACCTGTAAGAAACTAGAGGGGTGTTTAGTGACTGTCCCCTTTGTGAGGGGTTCATATGGGCCGGCTGGGGGCTCGACTCTTAATTAGGAAGGTAGGGCGGTGAAGAATCTCCGCTTGACAGATTAACATGCACAATTTAACCACTAACCTTCCGAAATGAGCTCCTCTAAAATACCTGTGGGTCCGGTTTCAGCGCGAGGGCAGAGGTGAGCAGAGATGACACTGAGCAGAAGGGTCTTCATTAAGCGGGCCGCTTCATATCTAAAATCAGCAATATCGGTCGCCACTCAAAGGAGAAACACGGCTCTGTTTGTGGTTATGTAGTTATGTTGGTTTAATTGTCTTAATTTAGTTTAATTTTAATTGCTGTAATTTTTGCTTCCTTTTTAAATGGGCTAAAAATTAATTTTCAAGCATTGTAAGTAGGAGTGGGAATCTTTCGGTACTAGGGATGTAGAGTCCGGTCTCATGAAAATGCATATAAATAGTACACCAAATAAAAACAAAAACTTGCGGTATTGATACGCAAAAATTGACTTTGGCGTGCATATGATACGCACGTGTTTGGCGTGCATATAATACACATCTACCCCACAACCCTAATCTACCCATTGCGTAGCATATGCACGCCAAAGTCCATTTTTTGCATCAATACCACAAGTTTTTGTTTTTATTTGGAGTACTATTTATACGCACTTTCATGAGATCAGGTTGGGATGTAACGATTACCGTTTTGGCAATAAATCATGATAAAATTCCCTACAGTTAGTATTACCGTTTCATATTTTAATTAGCATTATAACCGTATTCGATTACCGCGATTTGAACAACTGAGGATATATACTATCCAGTATAACACACAGTTTTAAGTAACAGTCTTACGTGCACGCAGAGTAGTTTCGTTTTGAGTGAAAATAGGGTGGAAAAGCTGGGAGGTTTTAAAAGAGTGCTAAGGGAATTATACAAATCAAATTAATATATGAATTAATTAATTCTATGAATGTACCTCTGAAGGTTCTGACTGTCTTCAGAAACGATTCGATGGCATTTTGTTTTCATCTTCGCTCCATGTAATACCTAAAAGAAGTGTTCTTCATCGCAATGCTGCTTTGTGCATGGAGGTTACGGGAAACAGCTGTAATTCTGCTGCTCCAGAAGCGCTACCTGCTGGCAGAGAGTGGATTTACAGGGCTTGTGTGTCAGCTTGTGTGCAGCAGTTTTGGGAAAAAAACAGACTGAATTTGCATCCCCTGCTGTAAATTTTGACCGATTGATGAAAAACAAGCTTATGTGGATTCTACATATTTAAACATTTCAGATAAGTTATCTAGAATTATTTATGGAGCAGATAAAATACGTATCATTTATTAATCAATTATCATTTTGACTTGACCCATTTAAAGGCTGAAATGCACTGTAAAAAAAAAAAAAAAAGTTGAGCAAACTTAAAATTTTAAAGCAACCAGCTTCAGCAGATTTTTGAGTTTTCTCAACTCAAAAATCTGGTTTCCTTAAACTTTTTAAGTTTGCTCAACTTTTTCTTTATTTTTATTTTTTTTACAGTGCTGTAAAAAATCAAGTTGAGAGAACTTAAACGTTTAAGGAAACCAGATTTTAGAGTTTTCTCAACTTGTTGTTTTAAGTTTATACAACAAAAAGTTGAGAACTCAGATCTGCTGAAGCTGCTTGCCTTCATTTTAATTTTGCTCAACTTTTTTTTTTTTTTTTTTTACAGTGTGTGAGGTTTACCTTTTTATGAAACATTTTCAAAGCTTTATTTGAACATTTACATTAAATATTTGAACATGCTATTAGATAAACTGTTGTCAGTGAAGTTATTTAAAATCCAAACATCATTGGTAATGTTAATATTTTAGTGATTATGCAAACAAAAGGTTATTTTATTTGTTGATTTTTAAATATAAAACTTGAAGTGATTTATGTGTCAGTACTTTCTGAACATTTCCAGCACATTTTAACAATACCGTGATATTGTCACTATAATCGTGATAAGAAATTTTCATACCGTTACATCCCTATTCGGTACCTCATAATTTGATTCATATTAATTCTTGGGGTCACGATTAAAAATTGATTCACATTTTTTCGATTTTTTTTTTTTTTTTAATTTTTAAAAAAAAAAATATTTTTTTTTATTACGATTCACAATTCTTCATCAATTTTTTTCATCAATTTTTTGTGCACACTGGACATCAAACACAACAGTATTTTGATACAAAACACACCAGTCTATAGTATGGGTAGTCCTGACTCAAGAAATCAGTGTTTCCTATTAACTATTAACTTCCTAATAAATCTAAAATATTTTACACTTCCCATAATAACGAATGATCAATAATTAATATAATAATTTTACAAACACTTGCCCATGCTGAAAATGGGGCAGGATGTATTTATTTTTCCTCCTCCATTGCTGTTGCTGTTTTGTTCCGACAACATCGTTATTGTTGTTATTATTACTTTTATTATTATAATATTAACCAGAAAATATTTTTTGGAAATTTGTGAGAAGACTGAATTGCGATTTGTATGTGTTTTCCCCAATCCCTAATCATAAGCATTTCTAAGGAGAGTCAAAACTGCCTTTATGACGTCTTACAGGTTCAAAACCACATCAGTGTGTCAAGTTATAATGCTTTCTTTTATAAAGACATCAACAGATTCAGCTTTGCGCGGCAGTTTGAAAAGGATTTGTCGCTCACATCTAATCGTCTAATTTCCGTCTGCATTTTTGTGGTCTGTTGCATCTCCGTCTCGCGTGTGCTTTGAACCCCTTTTTTTGTTAGCTGTTGATGAAAATAAAAATTAAAAACGACAGATTCCGGTTTGTTTACGGTAATTAAGTTGTCTAGCTCGTGATTTATGACGTATTGAGAAAGAGGTTTTGCAAAGAAGGAAGAAAGACAAAGAAAAAATAACATGATCACATCTTCCTTTTGCCCAAAGGCTTTTAGTGTTTACTAAGAGATATCAGTGTTTACATATGGGTTGATGCTAATAATTATGTGAAAGTTGTGTAAACAAATTCCTCCAGTGCTGGTGGTCGATAAATTATTCCAATCCATTGTTTTAGAATGTCATAATTTTCAATTTCACATGATCCTTCAGAAATTATGCTGATTTGCAATGTTGATATGTTATATGTTTGTAGAAACTGTGAAACATTATTCAGGATATTTTCAGGATATCTGCATACATCCTAAATTAAAAAATATTGTTGTGTATCCTATGTATGTATCTATATTATGCATTTCCTAAAATATATATATCTCAAAAAGTTTGGGATCAGTAAGATTTTTAATGTTTTTCTTAATGTTGTCTCTTCTGCTCATCAAGGATGTATTTATTCGATCAAAAATGCAGAAAAAACAGTAATATTGTGAAATCTTATTGCAATTTCTAATATTGGTTTCCTATTTTACTATACTTTAAAATGTCATTTATTTCTGCGACGCAGCGCTGAATTTTCAGCATCATTACTCCAGCCTTCAGTGTCACATGATCCTTCAGAAATCATTCTAATATGCTGATTTATTATGAGTGTTGAAACTGTTGAGCTGCTTCATATTGTTTTTTGTGATTCTTTTCTTTGATTCTTTGATGAATACAAAGTTAAAAAGAACAGTATATGTTCAAAATAGAAATCTTTTCTAAAAATATAAGTCTTTACTATGACTTTTTATTCATTTAACACATCCCTCCTAAATAAAAGTATTAATTTCTTTAAAAAAGAAAGAAAAAATTACTGACCCCAAACTTTTGAATATTGTATATTGTAACACAAAATTTCTTTTTTAAATAAATGCTGTTCTTTTTAACTTTTTATTAATCAAAGAATCCTGAAAAAAAAAATATCACAGGTCTCCGAAAAAAAAAAAATATGAAGCAGCACAATGGTTTCCAACATTGATTATAAATCAGAATATTAAAATGATTTCTGAAGGATCGTGTGACACTGAAGACTGGAGTAATGATGCTGAAAATTCAGCTTTGATCACAGAAATAAATTACATTTTAAAGTATATTAAAATAGAAAAACTGTTATTTTAAATTGCAATAATATTTCACAAAATATTTTTTTTTTCTGTATTTTTGATCAAATAGATACAGCCTTGATGAACAGAAGAAACTTCTCTAAAACACATTATTCTCCCTTATTACTTAGCATTACTAAAAATCTAAAAATATATGTATTTGTGTGTTTTTATATAAAACAGCCTGTTTGTAGAAGGTCAGAGGAGAATGCTTAGAGAGAGAAATAAATAACTAAATAAAAATAATTGGAGAGAGAGAGAAGTAATTAAATGGGTACATAAACTGTAAAGGAACAAAAAAAAAGAAAGAAAGAAGGGAAAAGAACAAATAATTGCGTAAATACTTAGAAATTAAATAAGAAATTAATTTAAATAAATAAATAATAGGTGGTATGGGGGCACCAAGAAATTGATTGATAAATAAATAAATAAATAAAAAACTGGTGATATATGGACACCGAGGTGGTAGGTTGGCATACAGGGGCATCAAAGTACAATATATCAATGACCATGTCAGTACTGGCATTATTTCATTTATTTTTCCTAGGATACAGATGTTAACGGAGCAGTTGCAGTAGTGATGTCCCGTGCTCCTCCAGACCCGCTGTTCATCCTGAGGGGTTCAGGGGCCGCAGTGAACAGCCTGAGCTTCTGCTGCGGTGGTGATGGACCACCACTTCTCTACTCTGGGTTGGTGCCAACTTATTAAATGAACCATCAGCATTTTGATTGCCTTAATTGTCTTGTGTACGGTAATCTTGGTGTTTGTGTGATTTAGGTCAGGTAAAGGTGCGATCCATCTGTGGAACCTGAGCACCAGGAGAGCAGAGCGCGTTCTGGAGAGCCACGCTGGGAACTCTGTTATCTGGCTCCAGTCTTTCAAAGACAGCAGAAGCAGATTGATCAGGTAAAGGAGAGGGGGGGGTAATATGCCTGTCAGCACTTAGTGTGTGCATCATTATTGTCATGTGACCATGTCACATCTTAAAGGAGTAGTTCACTTTCAGAATGAACATTTCCTGATAATTTACTCACCCCCATGTCATCCAAGATGTTCATGTCATTCTTTCTTTAGTCGCAAAGAAAGTACGTTTTTTGAGGAAAACATTCCAGGATTTTTCTCCATATAGTGGACTTCAATGGGGATCAATGGGTTGTTTCAATGCAGCTTCAAAGGGCTCTACACAATCCCAAATGAGGAATAAGAATAAGGGTCTTATCTAGCAAAACAATCAGACATTTTCTTAAAAAAAAAAAAAAAAAAAAGTATATTAACCAATAAATGCTCGTGTTGCAGTAGCTCTGCGATGCTCACACATTACATAAGAAAGTCAAATGCCCTTTTCAAAAAAATGTAAAACAACGATGTTGGATGATTTTGAAGTTGGAGGAAAAAATGAGATTTTTTCGCCCTACCCTACCTTTTTAAAATGAAGTACACATATGAAGAGCTAACCGTGCGTGACTTTTCCAATGTGATTACGTAATGCATGAAGCATGTGCATCGCAGAGCTAGTACAAGATAAGCATTTATGGTGAAAGTAATAGCATATGAATTTTTTTTTTTTTTTTTTTTTAGAAAATGTTAAATCGTTTCACTAGATAAGACCCTTATTCCTCGTCTGGGATCGTGTAGAGCCCTTTGAAGCTGCAATTAGGACCTTCAACCCATTCAAGTCCACTATATGGAGAAAAATCCTGGAATGTTTTCCTCAAAAACCTTCATTTCTTTTTCACTGAAGAAAGAAAAACGTGAACATATTGAATGACATGGGGGTGAGGAAATTTTCATTCTGGAAGTGAACTATTCCTTTAACATGCATGGATCGAATGTTAAGCTGTCATGCTCATAGGGCCCTACATTGTGTTTCTAAAAAAAATATATATATATATATATATATGTATGTGTATGATGGTAATTTTCTGCCAGGACATTATCCAGAAATGTCCGTTAACCCTAAAACACGATGCAAAATTCATTATACAGGTAAAACAACTGTTAAAAAAACAAAAACAAATACGTACCTTCATATTAATACAATGCATTGCACCCTTTTTTTTTTTTTTTTTTTTGGTAAGAAATCTGTTTATTTTTTCCAAAATTTCCTCCGTTTTTTTTCCCTATTAATTTTTCTGGATTCTGTTTTAATGGTTAAATCAAAAAGCATTTCTTATCAACTGAAAACATGAAACATGGCAAAAAAAAGAAGACAACATTTTTAGGGCCATATAAAATTTGTTTAATTTTTTTCCCAAGTTCTGTGTTTTCCATTTTACTTTTTCGGGATTGCATTTTAATAAAATTTTAATAATCAAAAAGCATGTCTAATCCATTGAATTCATAAAATGTTATCAATTTAATAATGTATAGTTTTTTAGGAAACACTTTATTTTAAAGTGTCCTTGTTACACGTTACATGTACTATTATAATAACAATTAATTATGCATAATTACATGCAAGTAACCACCATATTCTGTGACATTCCACATTATATGGTAATTTCCATTATTATGAGAGGATTCCAGGATTCCATCTTTGTTTTCTGCATCGTGGAAAACATAGGGCCCTATCTTTACTTCTTCCCACTGTTTCCACTGCCCTGTCTGTCTTGGTCTAAAATCCCATCTGGCCAGACAGGTTCAGCTCATTGTGATACTGCTGTGATGGTTTGTGTTTTTGTTCTGCTGTGCATGTGTTTATGTGTTTGCGGCTGTCAGTCAGGGTCGGGACATGCGGCTGTGCGTGTGGGATCTGTCTGAAGACCGCAGCGCAGTGACAGACTCTCTCCTGACCGCCAGTGTGGGGTTCTGTCAGTGCTCTCTGCTGGAGACCCGACCCGGAGCCGCTCTGCTGGCCCACCCCACAGAACACACGGAGGAGGTGAGGGACCGCTTCACACACACTTCACAACAACGCTGCTCTTTCTTTTCTGAGAACTTAAAGGGTTAGTTCACCCAAAAATTCTATCATTGAGCACGTTTACATGCTCATAACTCACAAACATCAGCTTATTAAAATAACCAGTTTTCCCCGTTTACATGCACATCTGTAACCGGACAATGCAAGTAAACTGCGTTTACATGACTTCATTAATAAATCAGGTTATTTCCCTGTTTTTCACATCAAAATATAATCATTTGTATCTGACTCCGAGTATTGTCAGTTGTGATATTAAATAAAGCTTCCAACATGTCAGCGGGAAACTATCAGCTCATATATGTGACCCTGGACCACAAAACCAGTGAAACTGAGATTCATATATCATCTGAATAAATGAGCTGAATAATTATTATTATTATTTTTTTTTATTCCTTTAACCAGGGGGGGGTCATATTGAGACTATAGTCTCTTTTTCAAATGGTCCTTGGCCAAGAAAGGCAACACTTAAAAATAGAAATAGAGAAAGAGAAACCTCATCTACAACAAACAAAGCATACCACATTATACAATAACATAATAGCACCACAAAAACCATACCACAACACCTAACAAAAACAAAAATTAAATACAATAACAAACAAAATATATCATAATAACCAAGACATCATACAACAAGCAATAAATGAAGCCACAGGCAAAATACAAAAACAAAACCGTAACCTATATACAATCACACTTATATCTGAAGGTTTCTGTGACATATAATTTAAAATCATTAAGTGTGATAAAAGTGCTTAGCTTCACCTGTTTCTGCAGAGCATTCCAGGTTGAAGGGGCATTGTAACGGAAGGCAATTTTACCAAATTCAGATTTTACAGCAGGTATAGTAAAAAGAATGCTCTTTTTAGACCTAAGATTATATCTATTGTTTTCTACAAAAGAGAAGACTGATAAATAAGAGGGCAGTAATCCTATCACTACCTTATAAACAAAAATAAGCCAGTCATGCTGTCTACAAATTGAAAGAGGAGGCCAACCAGATAAACTGTATAAGCTTATTAAAATCTGCAATAACGATGCGTTCCTGTCACGTATCACACATGTGCACTTCAATAAGCCGACAGAAAGCAGGTTATTGCGTTTACATGCCGCACGAAATCGGAGTAAGAGGCAAAAAACTACCTGGTGTCGACCAGTTTGTGCTTAAGCCGTTTATGACCTTACTCCAGTAAAAGAAAACGTTTTTGAAAATGTTTTACTTTGTAATTAATAAATGTTACTTGATGTTACTAAAATACTGTTAGTAAATGTTACTACCAAATCGGAATATTAGAATAATTTCTGAAGGATCATGTGACACTGAAGACTGGAGTAATAGCTATGGAAAATTTTGCTTTACAATTACAGGAATAAATTACATTGCAAAATGTATTAGAACAATTTTTGTTAATTGTAATAATATTTCACACAGTATTACTGTTTTTACTGTGTTTTTAATATATATGCAAATAAATGCAGCTTTGGTTAGAGACTTCTTTCAAAAACATATTAATAAAAATCAATTAAATTTAAAATAGTGTATGTTTAAGGTAGTTAACCAAGCAGTCTTTCGAATTTCCAAAAATAGCTAAATATTGACAGATTAATCAGCATAGCAGGTTTGGAACCAGCACTAGTTGGAACATGTTGCAGTGTGCAGTTTTGGCAAGTGAAATGACTATTTCTATCATTGTTTGAATCATGTTGAATTGAGGTTTGATAGAGATCATTTTAGGTAAGATTGATGCAGACTGTCTGTGTGATTTGTGCGGTCGAGCAGGCAACAGAAAGCAGAGTGTGTGAGTTCTGCTCTGTCCTGGCTTTTATTGCATCCAGATTCATGTTTCACCATCCAATCTGCCAGCTCCTCACTTGAGAGAGTCTGAGCTGTCACTCGATCTACATTTACCATGCTTCAGCTACCAGCAGCCAGACCAAACACAGAGCCTCAATGTTGCTGTTATCCTCGTCCTTTTTTCCTACAGTGCTCCATATGCATCTCCTTTCCTCTTCATTTCCTCACTCCATGCGCCTTGCCACTGGTATTGACGCAAAACTGGACTTGATCACTAATCTTACAATCAACAAAGCTGACGTGATTGGAAGTGGTCGAGGTTGCAAGCCACATTCAGTTGATGTAAAACCATTCCCATATTTGTCAACTTGCAAACACCCCCCCCCCAATCATCTGAGAAATATAGATATTTTATATATTTGAAATGCATATCAAATATATTTAAACAAATAATATATTTTATGATTTTAAGATTATGTAATACATAAATATATATATGTGACCCTGGACCACAAAACCAGTCTTAAGTGTCAATTTTTTTCGAAATTGAGATTTATACATCATCTGAAAGCTGAATAAATAACTTTCCATTGATGTATGGTTTGTTAGGATAGGACAATATTTGGTTGAGATACAACTTTGAAAATCTGGAATCTGAGGGTGCAAAAAAATCTAAATATTGAGAAAATCGCCTTTAAAGTTGTCCAAATGAAGTTCTTAGCAATGCATATTACTAATCAAAAATGAAGTTTTGATAATTTTGACCCATACAATGTATTTTTGGCTATTGCTACAAATATACCCCAGCGACTTAAGACTGCTTTTGTGGTCCAGGGTCACACACACACACACACACACACACACATACATATATATATATATATATATATATATATATATGATATGTATATCGTACACACAATTTTTTTTTTTATGTAATAACTACAGTAGTCAGCATTTGAAGTGGATCAAAACCTTTCATCGAAGTTGTCCTAAAACCAAAATGTCTTAGGACAACTTTGATTAACTTTTTTGATCCACTTCAAATTACTACTGTACATATTTACCACTTAGATATTTATCACTTTGTATTCAATATAGTGTGCACTACCCAGTGTTCAAGCATATGGAAACGTTATGTCTTGCTTTTACAGCACTTGTACTGCTCCCTCCCACCTTGTGCTCACTAATGAAAGCCTTGTCAAAGCCATCAAGGTAATAACCGTCACAAGATAACTGCAGGCAAACAGCACCACTATACGTCTCTTAAAACAAAACAAAAAATGCTGCAAGGCATGCTGGGAGTCTGGAACTCAAACCTCAACCTCATCTATGTCTTCTGGTTTTCTCGGAGGCTTTCATGTTTAGCGTTTCAGTGAGGCTGACAGTGCTGGGCTTTAATTAATAGACTCGCTGTTATTTATTGACTGTTTAACTCGCGTCAAGATCTCTCTCTCTCTCTCTCTCTCTCTCTCTCTCTCTCTCTCTCTCTCTCTAACCTGGGGGGATGAGAGCTGCACTTCTCTGCTGTTTATAGTTACAGGCGTAAACACGTGTAGAACGCACAGATGTGTCTTAGTGTTAAAATATGAATAGGTCTGAAGTCAGAGATGTTAAATTGAGCTTAATTAGGAAGATTCTTAATCATGGCTGGCTGTGCAATCAGGCCAGACGTATTGGCCTCAATCAGTTCCTCAGGAGTTATTATAGTGTTATTGTATGCGTGTTATTTACAGTGACCCAAAACGTATTTGGACACTTATTAAAAAAACAAGTCATTGCATTAGCTAAAATATTAAACCATGTTGCATTTATATTAAAAAAAAAAAAAAAAAACCTTTTGAGCAAAAGATTCCTGGGCTGTGAAGCGAATGTTCAAAATTGAGTGTTTGGAAACTTGTGCTTGTCAAACATAAGTGAATCATGCTCAAGGATAATGTGATGAACTGTATCTTGTGTGTACTTGAGAAGAACTGATGTCATGCATCCACTAAAAATCACCTTGAGACCAATTATACATCATTGGTTTGCAAATGTTTCTTGTTTGGAGATTTTGTTGTCCAATGCAGCGTCCAGACACTGTTGTAGTTGCCAGGGAAATGTGCATGCATGCTCACACCATTTTGGATATTGTTAGTCAGAGACATTAGTGTGTCAGTTAGTTGTTGTTGTTATTAATGATCATGGCCCTTCTGTGTTGGAAACTGTTGTGTTTTTGACTCATTTGCCTCTTTTTGGAGTCAGACGAGTCAAGACTTGATGAGGCAGTGCGCAGGAAAACGGGAAGCTGCTGGCAATCAGCCCAATGTGAACATGCATCACGGCAAACCAACAGGACGGTTGTCTAATGCACATCTGTGCAGAGCTTTTCTGTGACTATAGATTATTTACACTCATTTTAGCGTGGATGTGAGGATAACATCTGCTAAAAATTGAAGAGACATAATAACCGACTATGAATCATTGACACAGCGGCTTTAACATCAAGTTGTGCATTAAACTTGCAGTACTTCAGCATTAATGGTGGTGGCTCCTAATGATTCCCTTAAAAGTATACTCATTTTCTCTGAAACTGCTCATAGGAAAAATTCAGCAGTGAAAACTAATTGAAGTTGTGTGTGATGTTTTGCAGGTGAGTGTGGTGGAGATGAGGAGCTGGACTCCAGTTTGCACTCTGAAACCAGATTCAAAGCTGGGGATGCTCATGTGTATGAAGATGTGGCAGGTAAGAGTCACAGCAGTCCACTATGCTTGTTTGTTCGTAAGTATTCTTAAAATAATAATAAATTATTATGTGCATTAAAAAATAACCATCATATATGGAGAATGGAAGTGAAAGTTTTATGCAATGCTGGAATGATCAAACTCTCTCTCTCTCTTTATTTATTTATTTATTTTTATTTTTATTCATATTTATTTATTTATTAATTATTTTTATTTTTTTTTATTTATTTATTTATTTATTTTTTTTTGTAAATTAGATTTTTATTTTGTTTTGTTTTATTTTTTTTTATTTTTTGCACTGCTGATTTTTGCTTGATTACTTAGACTGTTCTAATGTTAAAAGTAGTTAGGATGGTTAGCATTGAACAAAAACCCTAAATTTACATTTGCAGGAAAAAACCTTGACTTTTTCAAACATGCAAGAACCTTTGCATGTTCACGCTTTATCGTTTCCAATTTATGAATATCTTGTTTCTCATGCATGCGTGGCGATATTCTTGGTTGCACTGGAAAGTCTCATATTTTTTTCAGCCCTGTCTGATTTTCCAAGGTTTGTTATAATGTTGTTTTTCTTCCAAGTTTGACATTATCAAGCATTGCCTTTTGAAGTCCTGACAAGCAAGCCTAGAGCTCACAGAGAAACCGAGCAGTTGGCAAGTGTGTAAAGCGACAGAACTGATCTGATTTATGGATGCGCCCTGTCCGGGCTGTTCTTCCCCCCTTTACACTCGCTGCACTGTAATCATAGTGTTTGAAACAACTTCACTTCAGTGCCGTATATCAACTGTCCGTGTGTGATTTGTAAACACAGCTGAACATTTTATTTTGCCCCCATTAAAGAAACCTATAATTATTTTCACAGATAATTAATATCTCTTTTTGCAGTATTTACGGCTTTTCCATCTGTAGCCTTGAAGTAAAAAAAATGAATGTCAGGTCATTTGACAGCAGGGCGGAGTTTGCTTGCAGTTAATTGGCAGAGCTAATCAAAGCGGTTGATGAACGCAGTACGGCTGCAGGCGCTTTCGGTGATTGTATCAGTGACGGCCAATGAACAGACTGCTGTTGTAATTCGGTTTGTTTTTCACCAGCATTCCCTCATCCTTTTTCCCCGTCTTGTGTAGACAGTGGGGCGCTGTATGTATTAGAATGGATCATTATGAAGTATTAATGGGGCGCCCCGCAGGTAACATTTACATTTAGTCATTTAGCAGATGCTTTTATCCAAAGCGACTTACAAATGAGGGCAATAGAAGCAATCAAAACCAACAAAAGAGCAATGATATGCAAGTGCTATAACAAGTGTCAGCTTAACGCAGTACACGTAGCAAGGTTTGTTTTTTTAAAATTATATAATAAATAAAAAGAAAACAGACAGAATAGAAAAAGAATAGAGCAAGCTAGTGTTAGAGGCCTTTTTTGTTTTTGTTAATTGTATAATAAATAAAAAGAAAACAAAAAGATAGAATACAAAAAGAATAGAAAAGCTTTTTTTAGAAAAGCTTTTTAAGAATAGAATTAGAATAGAGACAGCTAGAGTTAGAGGGTCAAATAAAATGGAAGAGATGTGTTTTTAGCCGATTCTTGGCTAAGGATTCAGCTGCTCGGTTTGAGTTGGGCAGGTCATTCCACCAGGAGGCAACATTTAATTTAAAAGTCTGTGAAAGTGATTTTGTGCCTCTTTGGGATGGCACAATAATGTGCCGTTCACTTGCAAAACGTAAGCTTCTAGAGGCACATAAGTCTGAAGTAATGAATTTAAGTAAAGGGGTGCAGAGCCAGTGATGGTTTTGTAGGCAAACATTAATGCCTTGAATTTTATGTGAGCAGCTATTGGTAGCCAGGGCAAATTTATAAACAGAGGTGTGACATGCATTATTTTCTGCTCATTAAAATTTAATATTGATGCCGCTTTCTTGATTAATTGTAAAGGTTTGATAGAACTGGCTGGAAGACCTGCCAAGAGATCATTGCAATAGTCCAGCCTGGACAGAACAAGAGCTTGAACAAGGAGTTGTGAAGCATGTTCCAAAAGAAACGGCCTGATCTTCTCGATGTTGAATAAAGCAAATCTGCAGGACCGGGCAGTTTTAGCAATGTGGTCTGAGAAATTCAGCTTATCATCAATCATAACTCCAAGGTTTCTGGCTGTTTTTGAAGGAGTTATGGTTGATGTGCCTAACTGGATGGTGAAATTGTGATGAAACGATGGGTTTGATGCAACCACAATCAGTTCTGTCTTGGCAAGGTTGAGTTGAAGGTGATGGTCCTTCATCCAGCAAGACACGTCTGTTAGACATGCTGAAATGCGAGCAGCTATTGTCGGATCATCAGGATGGAATGAGAGGTAGAGTTGAGTGTCATCAGCATAGCAGTGATATGAAAAGCCATGTTTCTGAATGACAGAACCTAGTGATGCCATGTAGACAGAGAAGTGAAGTGGTCCAAGAACTGAGCCCTGAGGCACCCCAGTAGTTAGATGCTGTGACTTAGATACCTCACCTCTCCAAGGTACCTCGAAGGACCTGATAGATAGATAGATAGATAGATAGATAGATAGATATTGATAGATAGATAGATAGATATTGATAGATAGATAGATAGATAGATAGATAGATAGATATTGATAGATAGATAGTAAGATAGATAGATAGATATTGATAGATATAGATCAATAGGTAGATGGGTAGATGGATAGATATAGATAGAAAGAAAGAGATAGATAGATATACTCTATATAGATATAGATGGATATAGAGAGATATAGATAGAGATATAGAGAGATGTACATACAATAAAAAGAAAACAAGTAGATAGAATACAAAAAGAATAGAGAAAGCTAGTGTTAGAGGCTTTTTTTTGTAAAAGAAAACAAGCAGTTAGAAAACGAATAGAGGGTTCCAGTGTTTGAGGGTGTAGTTTTTTTTTATTTTATTTATATATATATATATATATATATATATATATATATATATATATATATATATATATATATATATATACATATATATATTATAAAACAAATAAAAAAACAAATGGATAAAATAGAAATTAGAATAGAGAGTGCCAGAGTTAGAGGGTCAAATAAAGATGGAAGAGATGTGTTTTTAGCTGTTTGTTGAAGATGGTTAAGGACTCAGCTGCTGGGATTGAGTTGGGCAGGTCACTCCAGCAGGAGGGAACATTTAATGTAAAAGTCTGTGAAAGTGATTTTGTGCCTCTTTGGGATGCACAGTAATGCGCCGTTCACTCGCAGAACTACTGATGTCTAACAGTGAATCGCTCCGAGCTGTTGTCTTTCATTTGCCCAGATGAGGAGATCTGTTACTGTCACGCTTGAGTTCAGAGCGACCCGTCTGCACAGATGAAGAGCCCAGCGTGAACGTGTTGAACAGTCTTCGCTCGGTGTGGCACACTTGGCCCAGTCACTTCCCCAGCGGCTCTAACACATGCTCGCTCCCGGTGTCAATCAATCATGAGGCAGTTGTCTTGTTATCCTCACAATCCCTGCTGGTGCAGACTGCCATTTCCTCAACCTCACACACACACACACAGACGATCGCGCTCTTCTCTTCTCTTTGAACGCGTCTCCTCCATCAAACTGCCAGTAGAACTGACAACAGATTTATTTCCTTTTTTTAAGCGCTTAGTGTTGGACTGTTGGAACAGATTAAATGCCATATTAAGTAATGCTTTCTTTTGGGTTTGGCTTGAGTCTTGTTTGGCAGTTTTTGACTTTTTCCCCGTCTTGGTTGTGATAGAGCCCTGTGGCTTCTGATTGGTTGGAAAATTATGAAAAGAATCTCAGTCTGTACTTTTAGATTAGAGGTACATGAGATATTGGTAATGTTTTGGCTGATTTTGATATTAGCTGATTTGTGTGTGTGTGTGTGTTATTGGCGTATTCAGTGTTGGTGTTTTTGTTAGTTAAAACTATTAAAAATAATTTTTGTTTATTGAAAAAAGCATAAATATTAGCTGAATAAAATAAATTTAACAAATATTTTAATTAATAAAATAAAATATAAATTGTGGTTGAAATTTAACATATATGAAAAACTTAAAATAAAATAGAAACCTTGCCTTGACAAATAACTGAGATAAAATATTGTAAATTGTTAAAGTACTGTAATACTGAAATAAAAATAAAGCTAAATAGAAACATTTTTTAAAAAAGTAATATGTCAGAAACACACATAATTGCTAAATGTAAACTAAAATGAATACTGAAGATATAGAAGCTAATTGAATATGTTAATAAATACTTAATTAATACTAAAATATCACTGCAGTTGATTTTGGATATTTAATTGTTTTATATTATTTTGCTCTGTTTTTTAGATTGTAGTACACTCACATTTAATATTTAATACATGAAGAATTTATTGACACTGTTTAATATAACCTTTTGAAAATCACCACTATCTCAAAACTTAACTTAAATTTTTACAGACTGATTGATTGATTGATTGATTGTTCACAGAATAGTTTAGAATTAATCATTCATCAACCCTAACATGAAAATAGTCATCATCCTATCTCTATTGGTCAGTTTTAAAATTGTTTCTTCCTTATTTAACATGCACTTTAAATATTAAAATTGCCAGATTAAAGCACTCATTTGTTGTTGCTGTTTTTTGTGTAGTTATTATTATTTTTTTTATAATTTTATAAATGCTTTAATCATACTGAAATTGTACAAGTCCATTGCGAATTTAAAAACAAATTGATAATGGGTTAGGTCAGCTTCATCCAGCTTGTCTACATACAAGTATGTCTATATCATTTTCGGTTTAATTTAGTGATGTCAAAAGATTAATCGTGATTAATTGCATCCAAAATAAAAGTTTTTGTTTACATGATATATGTGTGTGTACTATTTATATTTATTATGTATATATAATACATGCACATGCATGAATATATTTAAGAAAAATATGATGGGTTTATATATTATATACAGTGTTGGGTAAGTTACTCTAAAAAAGTAATTAATTACTAGTTACTAAGTATTTAATTACTTATTACTAATTACTTTCTAAATCCTATATCAACCTCGACAAGTTAATGATAGAAGGAAAGACATGAAACGGTTATTTTAATTCTTTCAAGTAACTACATCAATTATTCTGCTCACACTTTAGATTAGGGTCCAATTCTCACTATTAACTAACTATTAACTATGACTTTTGCCTCAATATACTCCTAATTACTGCTTATTAATACTTAGCAAAGTAGTTGTTAAGTTTAAGATAGGATTTAGAGATGTCTTTCAGAATAAGACATTAATATGTGCTTTTTAAGTAATAATAAACAGCCAATATCCCAATAACATTTAACAATAACATTTAACATTTAATAGTGAGAGTTGGACACTAAAGTGTTAACAATATTTTTATTAACTCACCAAAGTATTTAAAGTGAGAAGGGTACATAAAAAGCATGCATTTTAAGGTAAGACTTTAAATTTTGATGTTAAATCCAGTATTGTATTGTGTATAAATGTTCTACAGTCTATACACAGTATTAAGTTCAATTACATAAGAAGTAACTGTATTTAAATTACAGAAAAAATAAGAGTAATCCCTTACTTTACTTTTTCAAGGGAAAGTAATTAAATTACAGTAACTAACTGCTTAGTAATTAGTTACACCCAACACTGATTATATATATTTATAATATAAATTATATGAATATAAATATATACATGTAAATACATGTACATATTTTCAAAATATATGCTGTATGTGTGTGTATTTATTTATACATAATAAATATACACAGTACACACATACAGTATATGTGACCCTGGACCACAAAACTAGTCATAAGGGTCAATTTTTCGAAACTGAGATTCATACATAATCTGAAAGCTGAATAAATAAGCTTTCCATTGATGTTATGATTTCTTAGGATGGGCTGAGATACAACTATTTGAAAATCTGGAATCTGAGGGTGCAAAAAAAAAAATCGAAAATATTGAGAAAATCGCCTTTAAAGTTGTTCAAATGAAGTTCTTAGCAATACATATTACTAATCAAAAATTAAGTTGATATATTTACGGTAGGAAATTTACAAAACATCTTCACGGAACATGATCTTAGCTTAATATCCTAATGATTTTTAGCATAAAAGAAAAATCAATAATTTTGACCCATACAATGTATTTTTGGCTATTGCTACAAATATACCCCAGCGACTTAAGACTGGTTTTGTGCTCCGGTCACATATCATGTAAACAAAAACTTTTATTTTGGATGTGATTAATCCTTTGACAGCACTAGTTTAATTACTTGGGACAAAAAAACCCCCCTGCTTTAGCCTGATTATAACTGCATTTGTAAAAGTACTGAGTGAGATTGAATGAGGCCTGGTGTTGGTGAGAAGGAAATGTTCCTGTACAGATATCCATCAAACTCCGCTCATCTCCACCAGCTCTGCTCCGTAAGCTTCTCAGAGCCTGGCCTCTTCGGGTTCCTCATTACAGCCCCGTAAACCGCTTTCGCTTTCATCAGCGTGTTGCATGTTCTAGTAACCCTGTCGCACATCTGTTGGCTCTTGTTCTAGGTGTGGCTTACATACACGCCACCCACAGTCCTTCACACGACTCGACCTAGAGGAGCTCCTCTCTCCTGATCTGCCTTTGAAGGCCCCCCGGAGCTGCTGTGCCGGGATCAATTCTGTGGTTTCCCGCTCAGCAGGGGCTTCGCTGGTGCATGGCGACTCGTTGCCATCCAGTGGAACGCCGCTGTTCTGTTGTGGCTTCAGTCTGGAGCATCCATCTGAAGCAGCTGTTGGGATGATGAATCTTTCCCTGAAGCCCGAGTCCTAATCCGGCTAAAGCGCCCTCTTGTAGACCAGCCATGGAGGATATAATGAATTAGGTGTCTACCCAGGGTTCCGTGACCCTTGACCTGTGACATCATCAATCAGGGAGCACCTACACTTAACTGAAGTGCAGGGGCCAGAGGGCAACAGACGGTAATGCTTAACAACTGTCTATGAGGCTTGGGGATTGATTTCCAGTTGTTTTATTTTTTATTTCACCCTAATACGCGCCGCTGATGTGTTTACGTGGCGTTCGCGATTCGAGGGAAATTTTGTCGAAGCGCACCGGGAAAAAGAAATATACCGTGCGAAGAGAGGACGACCTTTATAAGAGGGGGAAAAAATGAGTGCCGACTTTTCGGGCCTTACACATATGGAAAGAATTTTTCCCTCGCCAGATTTGCTTGTAGCCGGTACACTAACGTTGCCCGAGGGCAGATGATTTGTCATTTCTCATCCTTCCGTAGGTAAAACCCCAAAACTAGAACAAAAACTGACTGTACGCCCGAGTCAGGCATCATGTATGTTTTTTTAAAATATTTTTTTGTTGTTGTATGTTCTTGTTTATCTTTGAACATGCACTATCATTAAAAAAATTGGGGTCAGTAAGAATGGTCTTTGAAGTCTCACCAAGGTTGCATTTATTTGATCAAAAATACAGGCAAAACTGTTTTTTTTGTTTGTTTTTTTTATGTAATTTGCTTCCTGTGTAGGGTTATGATTAAAATTAAAACCATAAAAAAAAATCATTACTTGAAATAAAATATAAAAAAAGTGTTATTTCAACTAGTTGCGAAGGCAACGTATCTCATTTTAATTTTGTATAACTTGATGTATCATCTAAAAAATATCTAAAACTAAAACTGTAATAAAAATAATAAGAACTTTAATATTGTCTCAGGGATACTAAAATATCAAAGCTGTATTTTCAGCATCATTACTCCAGTCTTCAGTGTCACATGATCCTTCAGAAATCATTCTAATATGCTGATTTGCTGCTCGGAAGAATCATTTATTATTATTATTATTATTATTATTATTATCAATGTTGAGCCGCTCAATATTATTGTGGAAACTGTGGTAATTTGTTTTTTTCAGGACTCTTTGAAAGTTCAAAGAACAGCATTTATTTGACAGAATTTTTTTGTAACATTATAAAGGTCTATACTTTCACTTTTCAATAAATTTAATGCATCCTCGCTGACTAAAATTATCCTTTTTTTTTTTTTTAAGTAAACCTACTGACCCTAAACATTTGAATGGCTATGTGTCTTACAATGCTGCTTGTTTGTAATAAGTAATAAGAAAACCCAATTAATGTGTGCTATATAAAAAGCATTTTTATTGTAGTTGATATTTGCATACACACCACAGAGTAAATCAAGTCCAGTGAATGGCAACACTGTGTTGTCACTTGCACAAGCAGATGAATGATCTCCTGGAGAAGGGGTGTGTGTGTGTGTGTGTGTGTGTGTGTCTGAGAAGGAAAGGAGGGGAAGGACACTTCTGTTGTAAATCTTGTTGTGCAGACAGCACGCCTGCAGCTCTGTTCTGAGTTATGAGACTGTAGGCTTTTATCAGCTCTCTCGTTCTGCTTTTATCCGCTAAACTGATTTATGAGACAGCCTACTGCGTGTAGCCGTGTAGCTCGAGCGCTTCTCCTTGCAGATAATGAGCGGGGAACCTCGGAGGTGCTGTAAATCTGAGCAAACAAACAAGCACACGCACCTGAGCTATCACTTTTTTATGAGGTTAAGTGAAAAAAGGTCACAGAAGGTAAACGGAGAGTCAGAGGTCACAGTGATTGTGGCAGTATAAAGTGACCACAGGCTCTGGATTAAGGATTGTAATGGCATGTTATAGCAGTTATGAGTGTTATATGCAAATATGGGGCTTTTCTGTTTTGTGGTTTGCAGATATTTGTCTGCTTGTCTATTCAATCTATTCTATTCATATCTATTCATTCACTCTGCAGCTGTAGTGAAGGGCTGGGTGATATATCCAAAAAAATTCATAAAATATTTGATGTGTATCTTTATCTTTATGCATTTGTTCTAAAGTAAAAACTATTTGTATTTTTATTTAAAATATATATATATATATACACACACACACACACACACACACACACACACACACGTTTATCTATATATCTGTATGTTTCATATATAGTTTGCGTGTTTTCATGTAGTTTTTCTTAGATTTTTTACTATACATAATTATATAATATAATATAATATAGTATATTATATAGTATATATTATTTTTATATAGTATATATATTTGTATTTATAATTTTTTTTACTATTTCATATATATATATATATATATATATATATATATATATAAAACATGCATTTATATAAACATGCATGCATACATACGTCATATATACATCATACATACATGCATACATACAATATTAAAAAAAAAAAAATAGTATCTGGTATGTCTGCCAGCGCTGCTGTGATTGGCTGAAGGCAGCCTCAGATGATTAATGCTGCGGTTCATCAGAGCACGAGCAGACTGATAACCTCTGATAAACACTGCTGCCATATGCTTCTGTTCATCTGTTTTTTTCCTCTCTCTCTTCCTAACCCTTCACTATTTCTACATTCCTGTTTTCCATGGTCTTTCATCTGTTTGTTTGTCTCTCTTCAGGCAGATTCTGGTCCGGTTCTGTGTGCCGGTTATGAGGACGGCTCTCTGGTGTTATGGGATGTTTCCCATCGCCGTCCATACAGCTGTCTGAAGGCACATCCTGAGCCAGTCATGTGTCTGGATTTTGATGTATGCAAGCAGAAAGGCATCTCAGGGTCTTCAGAGAAGATCCTCCAATCCTGGACACTTGACAAGCAGCAAAACCTTCAGGTGAGATCACATGTGAAAGTAACGACCACACTGAAGTTCTACCATCGTAATGCATTTTCATTACTGAAAACTTTTTTTTAATTAAGAGAAAAATGCAACTTTCCTATTTGGCTGCCATCACCTTGTCCTTGTGTGTTAATGGCTAACAGCATTAATATTAACCAATACCCAAATATCAATTTATGCATTGTTTTATGATACAGTTATGATACAGCCTTTCTACAATCTTACCTGTAGAAAATTATAGGGCTGCATGATTAAATTAAATTGAAGTAAAACTGAAATTGCATTATTGCTCAGTGCAATTATCAAATTATGCATGCTGTGATTTTATTAAATAAATACGCTGCAATTTTTATCAGAAAAATCAGTTTGATTTATATATTTATTTATTTATTTTTCTCCCCAAATCATGCAGCACTAAATGCATTGATTTAGAACAGCAATAATTGCAAATTGCATTAAATTAAACTGCCTTCAATATTTTTGAAGTGGATATTTTAGATATTTAACTGCAAAGTCACATTCTGATATAGAGCAGCCACCTTTCACAATCCAGTCAATTTCAGTTCCATATTGTGAATATTATGACACATTATGGAAGTGACGACGTAGTTCTGACGTTTCTCTGTTTTTTGTATGCAAGAAGCAAGGGTGCCAGACGTTTGGTGTTAGCTATTTTTAACCATAGTAATATTAGTCACTAGAGATGTTTTTATTGTTGTTCGTGGGTTATTGGTACACTGCTATTACATGCTCGTTCTCTGTCGAATTAGTAACTGGTTGCTCAGTTCAGTTCTCTAAAAAAAAAAAAAAATGTGGAAAATGTAAAAAAAATTGGCATTTAAGAGGAGTTGAGGAGTGTTTCGCAGTGGTGTGTACGTGGCCATGTAGACACACACCACCTGACACACTTGGAAAGTATTTGGCTAGGATATAAAGTTTCCTCAGGTCTGTTGGATAATAAATCAGTCTCTTTTACTTTAGATTGGCAACTCTCAGCTACACTGTGATGTCATACTGTAGCCCAAAGCCAGATTTTGCCTCTAGACGAAAACATCTCTTCTCCCACAATACCGTGCACATACAATGCTTTTGTATTTATATTTATACAGCATTCTTAAAAAAATGAGCATGCACCAGAGCCATGCTTTATCTTGCATAACACTTTACTCGTCTGAAAGGTAATGCCTCATTAGCTGCCACATTCTCTGCTGATTTCAGGTCTTACAGATTCAATATTTCATAAGCGGCGAGAAACCTTTGTGAAAAGGCTCTGATATACAACACTCCAGTCCTGTGCACGGATTGTTATTCTTTCCAGCGCCTTTTACACATGAATGGATGAATTAGAAATATTCCCAAACCTTCCTCCCTATTTTGTCTTGCATGCAAAATGTATCTGCAGTAATAAGCGTTTATTCACAAAATAGGAGCTGTATCGACGGTTCGGTTTATTTTGCACGTCAAAAAAAAAAAATTGATTTAAAATGTAATTCTTGGCGGAAAGGGCTTGAAAAAAAAAAAAAGAGCAGCTCGGAAAAGGAGTCAGCGGGGGCTTTTAAATTACCCTGAAGTGCAGCGCAGTGTGACGTCCAGACAGCCGCTGTGAGCTCTTCCCACAGACGTATTTTTGTGTGGCGGTAGAGCTGAGGTATCTGCCGCTTGACGAACGACCCGCGAGAGGTAATAAAAACATCAAAACCTCGCAGGCTGCTAACCAAACAAAAAACACATCTGCAATAAAAGGAACAGTAGTTCACAGTGGGAGGCTCTACCAAAGGCTGAGGAGCGATGAAGCAACATGACCTTAACCTGCTGCAGAAATGCACTCGCTGTGGAGAATGCTAAAAAGCACTTATGTTTTAGGGGTTTTTTATTAATAATTTGTTTTAAGTTTTTTAGTCATATACTACCAGTCAAGTTTTTGAACAGTATGGTTCTTCATGTTTTTTAAAGAGGTCACCAAGCCTGCATATATTTGATCCAAAGTACAGCAAAAACAGTAAAAATGTGAAATATTTTTACTATTTAAAATAAATGTTTTCTATTTGAATATATTTTAAAATGTAATTTATTCCTATGATTTTAAAGCTGAATTTTTAGCATCATTACTCCAGTCACATGATCCTTCAGAAATCATTCTAAATTGATGATTTGCTGCTCAAAAAACATTTATTATTATTATTATGTTGAAAACAGCAGAGTAGAGTTTTTCAGGTTTCTTTGATGAATAGAAAGTTCAGAAGAACAGCATTTATCTGAAATATAATTTTTTGTAACATTATAAATGTCTTTATCATCACTTTTGATCAATTTAAAGCTTCCTTGCTAAATAAAAGTATTAATTTCTATCATTTCTTTTCCAAAACACACACACACACACACACACACACACACACACACACACATATATATATATATATATATATATATAAATATATATAATATATAATATATAATGACTCCAAGCTTTTGAATGGTATAATGTTACAAGAGCTTTTTATTTCAGATAAATGCTGATGGGATCTTTCTATTCATCAAAGAATCCTGCAAAAAAATTTACTCAACTGTTATTAATAATAATAATAAATATTTCTAAACAGTAAATCAGTATATTAGAATGATTTCTGAAGGATCGTGTGACACTGAAGACTGGAGTAATGGTGCTTAAAATTTAGATTTGATCACAAGAATAAATTACATTTTAAAATAAATTCAAATAGAAAGCAGTTATTTTAAATAGTAAAAATATTTCACAATATTACTGCTTTTGCTGTATTTTGGATCAAATAAATGCAGGCTTGGTGAGCAGAAGAGACTTCTTTCAAAAACATTTAAATGTGCATATCATTAAAACAATAACCTTCCTTTTATGTTTTATATCTTCAAAAACATTTTAGTACATTATTGATGTCTTGTATTGTGTTATTTTTGTCACATCTTATTTCATGCAACAGTAAAGTTGCAACAGTTTCATTATGAAATGGGGAAAAAAAATTGTCAGCAGTTTTAATGACGAGATTAACATTTTTTTAACGCTTTGCTGAAAAACCGTCAGTAGTCTGTAAGCTTGTGTATGTGAGCTGCGGCTCTTATCAAGCACAGATAAGCATAGATTCGCCGTGTTGGTGGAACTGAGCAGCCGCATCTGTCACAGGCTTGACTAAGAGTGATTACGCTTGCGTATCGCTTTGCATGTGTGATCGCAGCGGTTTGTGTAATGGTAAAAAGCAAGACGTTTGTTGATCAAGATTTGGCTATGGGTGGTTAGCCTCGCTCCTGACTCTTGACAGATGTGGACGGACAAGATTTTAGAGGGTGAGGCTGTATGTGTGTAAAGATTAGTGTAAATCAAGCATGGCTGTCTTTGCATGCTGTTGGAGACGTGCTGACAGCACTCACAGGTGCATCTCCACATCTCTTCACTTTCAGTCCCTACATTCCTACCGCCCTTCTCAATTAAATGGCCCTCCCTTCTACTATCGCACCAGACTCTGTGCTTCAGGTATCCAGCGTCTGTCAGCACTCGACTGGAGGGATCAGGCTGCCCTGTCAAGGGGTGTTCTGGAATGAGGAAGCGGGATGCTTTGTACATTCCTTTGCTGTCATCAATAATATTAGGCATTGATTTCAATTTTTCTGTGATGTTGTGCTAAAGAAATTTTTTGTGCAATTGCAAACTTGGTGCAATGCTCAAAATGGAGAACTGCAGGGTTGAAAAAATGCAAGGACATCCTTCATCTGTACTGGACTGTCAGGCTCAAGTGGACAAGTGATGATAACTGGTTTCAGTGATCAGTGTGAGGTCAGAAGAGCCTGCCAAGTCCATGCCGGAGAGAGCAACATATTGTGCTTTGAACATCCCGTTAGTTGCTGCCAAAAATCGATCGCACTTAGCTTTTTAATTGGCAACCCACTCGCTGCGCACTTGTCTCGTTGCATTGCTTTCAAAAAATGATCTCTGACTTTTTAATTGATTTTTTTTTTTTTTTTTTTTTAGGCCAACGTAGAAATTAGCATCACCGTGGTTCCCTTGACAAAAAGCCAATAGGATTTTTCCATTGACCTGAATAATAAAAAAAGATAAGCTCTGTGAGCAACAAACCTTTATAGTTATGTTTTGTTCCTCTTGATAATCTAACATTTTGAAACCTAAATGCAATCACTAGAAGTAAAATTCAATTCAAGTTTTGTGGAAAGCACTTTTCACGATACAAATCGTTGCAAAGCAGCTTTACAGAAAATTTGAAGTTTCTACATTATATTTAGGAGTAGGTTATTAGTGGTGACTATTTTCAAGACACGTGAAAGCTTAAAACATCACAATTTTGGTGATGTTTTTGGTCACACTTTATTTTAAGGTCCAATTCTCGCTATTAAGAAACCATTAACTATTATTTTTGCCTCAATAAACTCCTAATTTGCTGCTTCTATAGTTAGTACGGTACACTACCGTAAAGTTTTTGAACAGTAAGATTTTTCATGTTTTTTATAGAAGTTCTTCTGCTCACCAAGCCTGCATTTATTTGATCTAAAGTACAGCAAAAACAGTAAAATTTTGAAATATTTTTACTATTTAAAATAACTGTTTTCTATTCAAATATATTTTAAAATGTAATTTATTCCTGTGATTTTAAAGCTGAATTTTTAGCATCATTACTCCAGTCACATGATCCTTCAGAAATCGTTCTAATATTGTAATTTTCTGCTCAAAAAACATTTATTGCTATTATTATGTTGAAAACAGCTGAGGTTTCTTTGATGAATATCTCAAGTTTAAGAATATCTCAAGCTTGTAATAACCAGATGGAACCACAAGTGCAAAAATGCAACTTATTTCCAATTTCAGGACTCTTTCAGTTGGCACTCCGTTAGCTTTTGTGTAGTATAACCAAGTAAATGTATTATCTTCCAGTCCAACGTTGGGCCTAAGGCGAGTTTTGAGGTTTGTTTTCGGTTAATCGCCGACAGAACAAGCATATGTGTGTTCATTGCGTGCACAGATGACCGTTTGCTATGTATCCCCCATCAGGAATCAATAGCCCAATGGAGAAATGAAGGATAGTTCATAAAGACTGACCTCTTTGATGTCTGCAAGTTCATTGTAGAGGATGTGGACCCATGGAGAATGGATTCCATAAATGAAAGCTAATAACCATTCTCAAACCCTAAAGGCTGTGTCTGAAATGAACGCTTCCATATTGCACTCGAACGAGATCGAATATGGGATAGACACCATTTAAATAAAGCATTTGTGTGGAAAAGCAATAGCCAGATGTACTAATTTAGCAAGATTTTGGATTAAACACAGCCCATAATGTTTAATCTCCGAACTTCTGTTTTAAAACACCCTGAAAGAGTGAAAGCTGTAGGAAAATTCAGTTCATATGATTATTTAAACGAAAGTGTGGCGATCTATAAATCAGCCTTTTCTAATGGTTATTTCTCGATACAGGCCTCGCTTTATAAACACCCATTTACCTTTTTTATCGCTTTGCTGTGACCTCTTAATTAAATTAATGTATTTTCCTGACACAAACTATGGGAAGCATAACAAACACAGATAGACACATTAACCCATCATTATCAGCTCTGTAATATGGACCAGATGGGCCTTTAGCTCAGGCATACCAACCTCGGCTCGGAGCGATTCATCTTTTCGCTGTCCCTCTTGGCCGCGGCATGCAAACCAGTCTCTCTCTCTCTCCCTTTGTGGGAAAGTTTCTGCTCGCAGGTGATATCATTACCATGCACCAGAGTTTTGATTTGGACTATGATGCAAAGTGATTTCAGAAACGAGCAATGCTTGTTTTTCCTCCTCTGTTAAAGAATAATGTTAGGGACGGTGCATTCTTCTATCCGCTTGGGTCAGGAATACCTGACTGGCTTATATCTTCCACATGCAGGAGTGACTGGCTCTGATTTTCCAGGCAGAAACAGGAGCACGCCGACAAATTCTTCACTGTCTTCTCCCGCATGAGAGCCATTAGTCTCTTCGGACACCGCTTATGAAGTCAATTTTACGCTGTCCAGTTCGATTCCAGCTTTGGGACCAGATGCCTCCCGTGGAGAAACGGCACACACACACACAAGCTTAATACACATGTGCTCTTTTCTCCAGGAAATACCTCGAGAACGTCCTCAAAGGAGAGATAATGAGCTCTTGGTAATACTTTATAATACGTCACATTGTTGCCCATTACTGAGATTTATCTGGTCTCCTGGCCGCCGTAGATCACCGAGAGCAAGGGAAGGTTGCCTCTTTAGCCTCGCGCTGTTGACCAGACCTTTCAATGCAAATGTAATCCACCAGAGACTGTTAAAACAACAAGGCCTTCACAAACAAAGCAGTCCTTGCTCGGTGACAAAAGTAACCCTAATGTCTAATGCTCCAATCCAAATAGCGTTTTGCTCATGATTGAATGTTTTACGGCCGACGATTGAGGCTCACGGATTTTCTCTGCCAGGTTCAACAGCTATTTAGCCGTTCATTTACGGCTCAATCATCAGGTCAGCCTGAAGGTGTCTGGTGGGGAATTGTTTTTATGGATTTAAATTTGCTCTTGCTCAGGTCATTAAACGACAAGCTCATTTGTTTCTGGTAAATAGTTTACGTGTCGTACATTTAAACGGTAATCCTTTCCTAGCTGCCTGAGACGAGTAAGCACGTATGGTGACAATTGCCACGATTTGTTTCAATTCAAGTTTATTTGTATTTCTATGCTTTTTCATAGTTACACTAGGTACACTACCAGTCAAAAACATTTGAACAGTAAGATTTTTCATGTTAAAGAAGTCTCTTCTGCTCACCAAGCCTGCATTTATTTGATCCAAAGTACAGTAAAAACAGTAAAATTTTGAAATATTTTTACTATTTAAAATAACTGTTTTCTATTTGAATATATTTTAAAATGTAATTTATTCCTGTGATTTTAAAGCTGAATTTTTAGCATCATTACTCTATTCACATGATCCTTCAGAAATCGTTCTAATATTCTGATTTGCTGCTCAAAAAACATTTATTACTATTTATTACTATTTTTTTTAGGTTTCTTTGATGAATAGAAAGTTCAGAAGAAAAGCAGAAATCTTTTGTAACATTATAAATGACTTTATCATCACTTTTGGTCAATTTAAAGCATCCTTGCAAAATAAAATAATTATTAATTTCTATAATTTCTTTACCAGTTGCATGATTCATTTCAATTTGTTTATTTGTATTGCGCTTTTCATGATACAAATCGTTGCAAAGCAGCTTTACAGAAAATTTAAGTTTCTATTTTAAAGTTTCTACATTATATTTAGTAGTAGCTTATCAGTGGTGACTGTCAAGTTGATGTCCATATGGCAGAAATGTACAGTAAAATTCATGCAGTTAGTTAATGACATGTAATCAAACAGACAGTGAACACTTAACTGCAATGATTATATGCTGCAATTAAACTTATTGCAAAATTAAACTTGCAGCAAAACTTATAGTTTCGCATCTGATATTCAAATAATGCTCTTGCATAGAGATTCCTACGGCACTGTTTGTTAATTAAAGTCCTGCATTTGTCTGTCGCGGCTCATTTGGGTTGATGTCTGACTTGTTTCCTTACAGATGCACGACTCTGTTCAGATGACCAATCCTGGGGTCTCCCAGCTGTGTATTCGTGCCGACGGAAAGATCCTTGCTACGGCTGGATGGGACGACAACATCAGAGTGTTCGGCTGGAAGAAACTGAAGCCGCTGGCTGTTCTGCAACATCACACTGACATGGTGAATAGTGTGGCCTTCTCAGACCATCAGGACCCCCCACAGAGACTTTTGGCCGCGGGGTCCAAGGACCAGCGGATCAGTGTGTGGTCTATATATAGCGAAAGTTGAGTTTGAAAGACAGAGGCCCACTTTACCATTTCCTTCAAACTGATTGTTGCAAATTACTCTGACTTTACTTACATTCTAGAACGTGGTGTTAATATATTTTCTTTGAATAGAAGCACCTAAATTAGTGGCGGACTGCCGTTTTGAGGCGGAGCTACAACATAGTCTCATTTATGTTGAGACTATGAGATCTTGTATTTGCATACAAGGTTCTTAAAGTGCCCTTATTATGGATTTTTGAAAATGAGCTTTCATGCAGTGTGTAACACAGCTCTAAGTGATTGAAAACACCCTGCAAAGTTTTAAATCTGAAAGTGCACAGTGTATAAAGTTGTCTCTCAAAAAAAGTCGACTCTGAATCATTGAAACGAGTCATTTTTTTTTTTAAATCCCAAGTCGTTTGTCGCAATTGCGAGATATCGTCGCAATTCTGAGAAATAAAGTCAGAACTGCGAGATATAAACTCGCAGTTCTGAGAACATATCACGCAATTATGACTATAACTTGCAATTGCGAGTTTATATCTCACAGTTCTGAGAAAAAAAGTCAGAATTACGAGAAAGTCATAAATGCGAGATATAAACTCGCAATTGCAAGAAAAAAAGTCAGAATTTCTGACTTTATAACTCCCAGTTCTGAGAAGAAAAGTCAGAATTGTGAGTTTATATCTCGCAATTCTGACTTTATAATTCGCAGTTGCGAGTTTATATCTCACAATTCTGTGAAAAAAAAAGTCAGAATTGTGAGATAAAAAGTCGCAATAACCTTTTTTTATTTAGTGGCGGAAACGAGCTTCCATAAGGCTGTGAAGAATCAATGGTTAAAGTTCATTTTTACAGCAATAGCACAGCAGTATAGCCCCAACCTTGTGTTGTGTCCCCGTCATTTTACTGAAGACTGCTACAGTGTTTCTCACAGACAACACACTATGTGTGGCGGCCGTGGGATATATATACCAGTTCACATTTACAGCTCTGCATGTTTGCTGCGTAAAACCATCAGTCGATTTTTGCATTGGTCTGAATGAAAATGTAAATTCATTCTTTGCCACTAGGTGGCGCTTTTGGAGCAGTAAAAATAGCTGTTTCTCCGGTAACGCTGTACACAAAGCAGCATTGAGCTCACAAACACTGCTTTAAATAACATCGACCAATCACCACAGATTAGCGTCACGCAAAGGAGGGGTTTGGAAAAATGAATCGTTGAGCGAATCGTTGGGGAGTCATTGAGCAAATAAGGTAAAAATAAATGCATATTATAAGATAATGAAAGTCGCATGCATGTCAACCTGTTGTTGCAGGGACTCTCAAAACCAAAATATGAACCTTTCATAATCCGTAATAGGGGCACTTCAAGTAAAGACGGGAACCGAGAATCAGTTCTTATTTCAAACAGGTTCCATTTTTTAGATAATTTGAATCACTTTTGGTTCTGTTAACGATTTTCGATTGAATGACTCTTACGAACTGGCTCTTTTTAGTCAGTCAAACAAAACAGCATGACCAGTGTAGTTTGCGGTTTATATATAGCCAAAGTTGAGTTTGAAGACAGAGGCCCACTTTACCGTTTCCTTCAAACTGATTGTTGCAAATTACTCTGACTTCGTTTACATACTTGAACGTGATGCAAATATATTGTCTTTCAATGAAAGCGCCTAAATTAGTGGCTGGCTGCCATTCTGAGCCAGAGCTACAACATAGTCTCATTTAACTTTATTTTTTTTGTATAATGACTTGAGATCTTGTATTTGCATACAAGTTTCATAAGTAAGGATGGGAATCGAGACTCAATTCTTATTTCAAACAAGTTCCATTTTTTTTTAAATGTCAAAATGGATAATTTTTCACTTTTGGTTCTGTTAATGACTCTTATTAAACTGGTTCGTTTTGCTCAGTTAAACAAAACAGCATGGCCAGTGTAGTTTGCGGTCTATATATAGCCAAAGTTGAGTTTGAAAGACAGAGGCCCACTTTACAATTTCCTTCAAACTGATTGTCGCAAATTACTGACTTTATTTACGCACTTGAACTTGGTGCTAATATATTTTCTTTGAATGAAAGCGCCTAAATTAGTGGCTGGCTGCCATTCGGAGGTGGAGCTAAAACTCAGTCTCATTTAGAAAGACGTTGCTATTACTTACGTGTCCAAATGAATGAGTTCTTATTGGTGAAATGCTTCAAAATCAAACAAAATAGCAGCCAATATAAACACACTCCATCACCGTGTTTGGTTGCAGTTTGCCACAATGGCCGATAGTTATTTAAACGCGCTTTATTGTCAAAGGCAGAGCTTAAACCGTCCGCTCCGATCTGTTTGCTTTACCCCGGGCTGATGTGCTTCAGTAGGTGTGTATTTGCTCTCGAAGTCGCACCTGAGCGGCAGAGTAATCCAGCGCTGTTTTTCCAAATCTGCCTCCGAGTTTAAGATTGCCCTCTGGACTGACCTGCATACATCACGCAGGGTTAATCACAAGGCCTCGGCTCCGCGGACAGGCCTGTTTGTTAGAAAGATTCATTGAGCAGGATTCGCTTCGTTCTTCCCTTTAAGCACATGAGCTGATGAAGGCGGCTCTATTTTCAGCCTAAAGACAAGGCTGACCTCTGTGTTCAGATGTGGCTAAAAGACAAACTAGTTATTTTTGCATGTATTGCTCTGCGAATACAACATGGCTCACTCACCAGAGTACTTTTTCTTTTTGTAATGTTTTTTTTTTCGTGTTAGGAAAACTGATATCTAATATTGTTTACACTATATTTCTAAATAAGGGAACCAAGAACCAATTCTAATTCAGAACCAGTTCCATGATTTTACAGATTTTTTGTTTCACTTTTGGTTTTATGATTTAAGAATGAATGACTTTTATGAACTGATTCTTTTGGTGAATCATACAATACACAATGGTCAGTTTAGTTTAATTTTCTAATGTCTGAAAATCCTCCAACACGTTCTCTCTGCCAAAGCTCTTTATCTCTGAAGCATGTTTTATTAGATTGTGCTGCTTTTAACCCTGTGAGAACTTTTATTAGTCATTTAACAGAGTTAAGCCAGATATAGTTTGAGTTTTTAGCGAAAATGCATTTTAAAAACCTAATATAATTTGTTTACTGTTGTCATTTTGCATTATTGACACACTATTTTCTTATTTGATGCTGCAAAGCTGCTTTGACACAATCCGTATTGTTAAAAGCGCTAGATAAATAAGGATGACTTGACTTGTTATAATTTTTTCTCACCATGAAAATAGCCACAGAAGATGGCATGGCGTTAAACACAAACAAATAAACAAATAAATGAACTGATTCTTTTGGTGAACCATACAATAAACCATGACCAGTGTAGTTTTATTCCCTAATGAATGACTCTTTAATGTTTTGCTGTTGAAAATCAAGGTAAAATGTAAAAATAAAAAATCTTATGTTGAAATCTAAAATAATTGAATCATTTAGAAACTTTGTTTCTATGTGTTTCTTCCTCAAAAATATTGAAATAATCGTTATTGGAATCGTGAATCGGAACCAGAATCGTTACAGTCCTTCGATTCTAATCACAATTCTTAAACTTCAGTAATAAAGATTCAAACCAAACCTGTTGGTTTTCAAATTCAGGCAAGAAACATAATGTTTTATTACTCAACCTGATTATGGAAAACAGACATGAATATTAGTTGACTAACATGCGAAGAGTTTGAAAGTGGATATTTTTGTCAGCGTATGCGGTAATAATAGCCATCCTTGGTACTAAGCTAAATGGGATTTCATGCAACTTCAAACGGCCCACAGCCGTTCTGCCCCATAAAGCACGTGTCTCTGGGGACAAACCCAGACTGGAATATCTCATCAGACGCTACAGGAAGCTCGGGGAACTTGGAGGCCATCCTTTTAAAGGAAAAACAACAGCGGGCGAGTCGCCGGCCGGAGAGGAAGACAAAACAGTTCATTTCACAGTCCGCCTGGTCATTAGCCTTCTCCTTGTCATCATGTACCTTTCTCCACGACCTCGTCCGATTGGTAATCACTTCCTACTTTTATAGACTTGGTGGGGGGCACAACAAAGCCAAGGGTCCCTTCCGTCCGTTCGGTGAATACGCACGTATTGCTGGAGATTTCAGCTTATACACCTCCCAAGTCAATAATAGATCACTTAAGGAGAACCTCGACACAGGCCACTGACAAAAACCTGCGGCTCCCTGAACAACAGACACATGCCTGTCTATTGCACCAGGGGTCAGAGGTCACCTGGCCAGCTTAAACACACCCCTAGTCGCCCACAATAGACTCTACATGGCATGTGTTGCTGGATCCTCTGGGTAAGACTGGATGAATAGATGTTAGTTTTTGGAAACAAACAATAATCCCAGGTAATCACAGTCTGAGGAAATGGCCCTTTGAATGAGAGAAACCCAACACTGGCTGTGTTATAGTAAATTATTTATATGTTGGCAAGCTCAGTCGGAATGAAACGATTTCTGTTGTCTGAGATAAGCACGCCGGTCATTTGTTTTCATATGTGGCGCTGACAAATGGAACACAAATTCGCGGGAAAATGTGAAACACGTGCATGGCTGTAGGTAAACATCTTTGCAGGGTTGGTCCACCTTAAGTTTCTTTTTTTTTTTTCTTTTTTTTTTTTTTCAAGAGCTGTCTTTGGACGTGCCAAGCGAGAGAAATGTACACAAAAGATAGGCTTGTCACAACAGATGTTCCAGATGCGACCCTGTGTCAGATGATTACCACTTCTTCTTTTTTCTTAACCATACAGTGTCTGATAAGAAATGTCCATGTACGGTGAGTTACAGGCTTTCAGCATGGACTGATATATAAAAAATATTTATGCAAAAAAAATTAATATAAAAAGTGTTGTTTTTTTTTACTGATGTATCTCATCAGTTGATTCATTGTCTCACTTTGTACACAAAAGAGAGTCGGACATGGCAGGCAGGAGACATAAAGGTACAGTTAACTGAAAAACTAGGTCAACATTATTTTGGCATAATGCAATATTGGTCGTTATTATATTGTTACTCTTTTATTTTTACGCTGTGTCTGGGATGGCTGAGAGTCCTTGCTAGAAAAGGTTAAAAACAAGAAGGTGGATTGTGGGGTTTTTTTCGCTTTAGGAATTTTATATAGGCTATGTTTTCATAAGTTGTTCATAACTTCAGTAATATTGTTTAATACTCAATGCCGAAGGCCTATAAAGTGTCGCTTTTATTTCCCCGCGTTAAGAGATCGATCAGCAGTTTTAATTCGATAATAATATCCATTTAAACTCTGACTTCGCATGGAAATAGGCTGCTATATTTAGGGTTTCAAAATAATAATGAAAAATTAATATCAAAATGGACTCATCTTATCCAGTTAATTAAGATATTGGATTTAAGTTTAAAAAAATTAACAAAAGCCTATTTTGCCTTTTTTTCTTTTAATTCAAATGTATTATTATTATTATTATTATTATTATTATTATACACGTTAACGCATTTCCTTTTAATTATTTCGGCTACTGCGTGCAATTTATGTTTCTTTTTGAAAGGAATTATATTAGCATCTAATATATCTTGAAAGATACATTTTTATTATTTTATTTATTAATTCAATTTTAATAGCAATCGTTGACTTTGTAACATTGTAATGCCGAACGAATGTTTTACACGTCATTACTCAAATCTGTTAGTGTGTGTGTGTGTGTGTGTGTGTGTGTGTTTTCTCGAAGCGCAGGTATTTCCTCTGGGATCAAACTGTGTTTTCATGCCGAACTTCTCACGCATCATGTTCGACTTCAAAGACGGATAGAATTTTCGGTGCATTCGGCCCATAAATAATGCGCATTTTTAGAAGCGGTCATTGTTGGAAACAGCCGTCAGTCATCATTCATGGCTGCAGGTACACGGGCGGCCCCTCTCATCAAGGCGAAGCGCTCCCAGAGAAAACACAGATGGGTAGACCCCTGACGGAAGAGCCATGGGTCCGGGTGCCCCGGCCTTCCTGATGGGCCAAACTCATTACCTCTAGCCGGGAACAGGCTCACGCTAAGGGCCTCCCAATCCTCCAAACGCGCTCTTCCGGACCCAAATGTACTAAAGCAGGGAAATAACATCTGCGCTTCACTTGACAATGGACGGATTGTTAAAAAATTTAATTACAAATGAATATAAACGGGCTATATATGAAAAAAAAAAATAGCTAGGCTATCTTTGTGATGAGGCCTACGTGTTTTTAAGCAAGTGTTGTTGTGATAGTAGGCTATCATATGCTAAATATTTTATTTTAAATGTTTAAATTTATCTTGTAATTAAACACGCACAATATATTGTAGCCTATACTTATAATTTATTTATTCGTTTTAAAAAGGGTGTCAGAACATGATTTGTTTATTTTTAATAGGCTATGTGTATTACAATTTAAATAGGCTATAATTTAGCCAGAATAGAAATACATTTATAATGGCATTAAGAATGATTTTGGCAGCATATTTTGCATGCATAAAATGCGTAAAATAATGAAATCTTCGTTCGTGTTTTTAAAAAAAAAAAAATAAATTATTGCCTTTTTTTCACAGTTTTTCAGTTTTAATAACTATTATCGCAGAGCATTTTGAAGTGTCTGCATTTCAGGCGTTGCTGGTCCCGGTGCATTTACCACAAACAAAAAATTATACGACCAATTAGTCGTCGCTCAAATGGCTGGAAACATTGTTTAACCTTTGATACTTCAGAAAGTCGTTAGCTGTCAGAGGTCAAATGGTGTGCAGGCGTTTCTTTCCTCTACCATGGGATTTACCTAAATCACGCTGTAGAGAAACAGTACTCGCTGCCAAACGCGGCTAATCTGTTTCAATAACGCCTCACTTTCATTTACAGTGACTTACATAAATAATAAGCAGTAACATCTATAACCTACTTATTTTATGCATTTCATTTCTTTTTGTAACTGCACAGTAAGTATTGTCTTATTCATCATGTTTAAATTTTCTTACATTTAGTTACATTTTCTCTCCAGTTCTGTTTTAATATTATTATTATTCGTTTTGTAGCCTGAGTCTGTGTATAATTTGCATAGTTTGAATGAGCACACTGACTTCGGCCAAAATAAATAAATAATAAAAAAGTAAACCTATATTAAGTATGCCTATATAATTTAGTAGTATTCAACCATTTCTTTTCCATGAATCAGTCATGTTTTTTTTTTTTTTTTTTTTTTTTTTTTGCAGGTTGAAATAGGCCCAAACTGATAATATCACAATTCTCTATTCAAAAATGCAGCAATAATTTCTTTCCAAATCAAACATATTTTGAGTTCTGAAAGCAGAGAGTTGCATTTCCACCAAGTAAGGAAAGAATTAGGTAAAGCTTCTGGTAAAGCTGGGGAAGAACTGCAAATGCTAATGGAACATGTTTAAAGGTAAAATATTTAATGTTTATTTTACAAGTTCAGCACAGTCATTCTGTTCATTTATTTATTTGAATTGCTGTACGTCAGTGCCACATTACAAGCTTCACGGACCTGCTAAAGGTGGTCTAGCATTTTCAAAAAAAAAAAAAAAAAAATTCATTCTCAACCAGGAAAAAAAGTTCAGGGCTTTTCAGCACCTTCAAAACAGCGCAACATGCAAATATTCCATCTATCTAGAAGCTCAATGGCTCAAGGGTGATATATAATTTATGGCTTTTTAAAAGCAAAAACAAAAAGTGCATCCAACACAAAAGTTCAATTCCAGTCCGTGATAATGCATTATTTGTCTAAAGAAGTCCTCCTTGTTCCAAACACTAGTTATACTGTAGTTTCCAGGTGCCCTGCCATCCAGAGCTAACGTTAGGTCCACAGGGCTCATCCTAATGCTCCACAAGGACATTTGTGACATTTCTCCCATCAATAAATATGACCGCTTCTCTTTCCAACGGTTAGAAGCCACTGCAAAAGATGTGCCCGACCCAAAACTCAACATGTTTCGTGAGTCTGGGACTCAAGGTTTGTGTGTATTTTCTCAGTACGGCTCTCGATCTGAATCCGATTTGGAGTGCCGATGGAGTCATTATCTGGGAGCGTAGTCGTAATTAGTCGGCGCGCTCGTTGCAGAGTACATGTTGGCCGTGGCTGGGTTCATGTGAGGGTGGTAACCGTGGCTTCTGATGCTCGGTGAGGGATACGGGGACGGCCGGGTTTTGGCTCCCAGATAGTGTTCGTAGGTGGTTGGGTATTTGTATGGATGATGGTGCAGGGTGTCTGGGGGTTGTGGGTGTCCTTCCAGGCGTAGCTCGTGGGGTGGGCTGCGAGGGCCGGCTGTGAGGGGCATGGTGTGCAGGCCACCAAGGACCGGAAGGGCCGGGCTGAGGACTCGGGACATCAGCTGGTGAGCGGAGTCCGAATGGAGGGAAGTGCCGCTGGGGTCACGCTCGTATTCTCTCCTGCTGTCCTCTGTGTTCAGGACGAAACAGAAAGAGTGTAAGATTTTAAGGCAATTTTTTCATGCATCAGTCAATTTTAAGGCTGTTTGGCTTTTCATAATTCAAAAATTCACTTTTGCTCTCTTTTGCACTGTTATCTTGTGTCTTTAAAGGTTTTTTCAGTAGCACCAAAACAATTTTATTTCTTTTTCCTATCTACACTGTACAAAAAGTTGTAAATAAAACAAAGGTTATAGAAATATTACAATTTCAGTTTTTATACTTCAAAAAGCAGTTTCTTTGTTATTGTATAATGTGACCCTGGACCACAAAAAAGAGTAAAATTTTTTAAATTGAGATTTATACATCATCTAAAAGCTGAATAAATAATCTTTCCATTGATATATGGTTTGTTAGGATCGGACAATATTTGGCTGAGATACAACTATTTGAAAATCTGGAATCTGGGGGTGCAAAAAAAAAAATCTAAATATTGAGAAAATCACCTTTAAATTTGTCCAAATGAAGTTCTTAGCAATGCATATTACTAATCAAAAATTGAGTTTTGATATATTTACGGTAGGAAATTTATAAAATATCTTCATGGAACATGATCTTTACTTAATATCCTAATGATTTTTTGGCATAAAATAAAAAGCGATCTTTTTGACCCATACAATGTATTTTTGGCTATTGCTACAAATATATATGTGCTAATTATGACTGCTTTTGTGCTCCAGGGTCACATTTGTGTCAATAGGTTTCAATTTCAGTATGTATCTTTAAAGGCCATTTCTCAAAACAATTTTTTTTTTCAGTAGCACCAAAGCAGTTTTATTCTTATCTACACTGTACAAAAAGTTTTAAACAAAACAAAGATTATAGAAGTATGTTTTACAAAAAAAAAAAAAGTTCTATTTCAGTTTTTCTACTTTAAAATTTCTTTTTAATTTAAATGTTACATGCAGTTTTTTTGTCACTGTGAAATTTACTAGCAATTTATGAGCAATTTATTATTTTTTTTCAGTGTATATTCTGTTTTACAAAGGGGATTGTTCATATGATTTTCTTGGTTTTATACAACATTTTATTCCTAAAAACATTTTTATATATATTTTCATGGCTGTTGACAGATTTGTGGTTTGACAAAAGAAATAATATCCAAAATCCCTTTTGTAAAAACTTTTAAAATTAGCGCATTAAACCATCTCTATCCAGTATTCAGATTTCTGTTTTGGACGTGTCAAATTATCACATTTTATGAGATGCAAAAAAAAAAAAAAAATGCATGTCTAAGCAATTTCATAAAACAATGTTTGCAATTCTTAATGTAATCAGTCAACTGGAAAAGTATGGTGATTTCTGTTAGTTAAGTTTTTACTCTATTCACCCGCATTATCTTGCCTTAAAATATGATATGGTGCAAGATATAAGCAGGTGTGAGTCATAGTGGTCGTGTTATGTTTAGGATTATTTTGCACAATCGAACCCTTGATTAGAGGCCTGTTTGTGTACAGATAGATGCACCGCTCTGAATGGCTCTTTAGGAAGCCCTGACAATGAGCTCAGGGAGCTGAACTGTAATGAAAAAGCGGTGTAATTTAGTTTTCTTGTGAAGTGAGATGTGCTGTGGTTGATTGGCAGGATAAGTCATAAATGTCCGTCAGCCAAAGAGGTGAATTCGCACAGGAAATCATTTTACACAGAGCGCAGGACTGAAAAATCTCAGTCTGAGCATGTCCTCCGGGCATGCAGCTGTTCAAACCTTTGTGTATTGAAATTTGCAGCGCTCAACTAGACAAATGTAACTGTTTTGCCCAGTGGAACGTAGATGCTGAAAAACCAAACAGACTGGAGCCATTACTCGACTGAAACTCCTAACTGCCTTTATTTGCGCCTGTTGCTTATTTCTAGTAAATTGGCTTTTACACGGAAATCACAGCTGAATACGCTTTAGTGTTTATGGTTGTGAGTGTACATTCCTGTTTGATCAGTAATAGGCACACAATATTATCCATACACCAAATGTGACCATTTGTCTTGTCATGTAGAAATGTTCATTTGTAAACTAAGAATATTGTTTTAAAACACTCTTTTTTTCATGCAAAATTAGTTTTTGTTAGCTGTGTTTTATATACAGACCTTTCTCTGTGCCGTTCTGCTGTGGGGGAGAGGACATGGGGTTCCTGGTTCGAGCAAATGCACTCATGATTTGCAGAGAGCCCGGTCTGTGATTCCTGGGCCTGAAAAGCAGGCGAGATAAAATCAGTGACATGCACTGGAATGCATTGTTTTAGTCTGTATGAATGAGTGCTATGTCTGACAGAATTCTAGCAAAAATATAATTGTCATTCAGAGCAGTATATCATATTTCTGCTTACTTTAGTCATATATATATATATATATATATATGCATGCATGACAGCATTTTTTCATATTGTCAACAAAGTTTTAAAAGTAAAATGAATGCATAATTTACTGTATAAAAAGTGTACTATATAAATATATTTGCATCTCTATTTTTAAGGTAAAGTTGGCAAATCAAACAAATAAAAGTGCAAGTTATGCTACAAATTCTAATTCAGTAACTAATATGTATGTTTGTCCTGTCGGCATTCATGTGCATTCATTTTATTTATAAATGTGCATTATAATGGTCTTCCAATACTTTTTTTAAAAAAAATCTTGCTTAAAAGCTAAAAGGAAAAGCTCACCAGTCCTCCGGATCACAGTCTCTGAAGCCCTTGGCAAACGGATTGCTGGCGATTTTCAGTTGCGTTATCTGAGAAGAAGAGAGTGAAAACGTGAAAAATGTGCGGGTGCCAAATGAACAAATTCGGGTATTGACCTCCAATATTGTTCATTTATTTTTATCCTGACAATGAAATTGTTTATACAGGTAATCATTTCTCAAAGTCCGTTCCAGAGCTTGTGTTATTATAAGGCGTTTTTTAAATTGTAAACTCATTTTTCTGCCATGTTACGCTCCAATTAATCGCGTATACAACAACGTTAACGAATGTGCGGTGTTCCTGAAAGGGCGTAGACACTCGGCGATTGTATTTATATTAACAATAACACATTTCAGCATTTATTTGGACACAGACTGGAAACTATTTATGTTAAATATGAACGGTCGAGCTGTGGAAAAGCGCTCGATGAAGATGTGTGCGTGATTTTCCGGAATGAGTTGAAAAACAAATGTAAAGCCCGCGGTGAGAGTTAGAGATCAAGAGGTCAAACTGATAGAAGACAGAGCAGGAAAGACAGATGAAAAAAGAAGAAGAAGAAGAAAAACACTAGACAGCTGCGTGAGAGCATCAGTGACACCACAGTCTTTATTCAGCGTGCATTGTGTTTTAAATTTTAATTGTGCATTTTTGTAAAAAAATTATGTGTCCAATGTGTGTTAATTAGAAACAATAAATAGTTATTTTGGAAAAAGTCAATTTTAAAGTTTATGCATTTTAAAGTCAATTCTTAAATATTCTCATGATACTCTACTCGAATTTATTTTTATTAGGATCGAGTTTTTAGTGTTTATTTTTCTTTCGGACATAAAGTTGCATGGCTCAAAACAATAAATAGAGAACTATAGCGAATATTGTGTGATTGCGGTAATATTATAATCAATGACAACAGGAAGGTGTTTCTAAAAAGCAGTAATTAGTGTCTGAGATGAGCACTTACCCTGTGGTTTTGATAGGCTGTGACGGCGGTAAATCTAGTCTCCTCGAAAACAAATGTCTTGTAATTTTCCTCGGCGTATTTCTCACTGTCTTTCCTAGGATCCACGTAGACCACGTGGAATCTGGGCTGGTATCTGTGCATTGAGTTCAGTATGATCTGCAAAAGCAATACATAATTGAACATGACTTAAAAATATATTAAAAATCAGGCACTAGAGCAGCGAGAATCAGCGCTTTTACGTGCCGCGCTTCACGCATAGACAAACTTCTTATTTGGCATATTTAGGTTACTTCACATTAATAGGCTACATTAAAAAAAAAAAAAAAAGTTAAACAAAAACATTAAATTTGCATGATCAAATGTGAAAAAACAACAACAACTAAGAAGTAATCCATCGTATGCTATTAATAAACAAAATATGTATACGCCGGAGTGATAACCTACACTAATTATTTATTTCCACTGCACCATTATAGTACAAAAATAACGATATTAAATAGGCCTACTGCCTTTAAATGTGCAGATCTGCCACAGCCGTAATTTATGAATATTTACTCATTCTTCCACTGGTCTGTGCTGTTTTCAAATAAATATGAAAGATGACAAAAGACGAATATGCTATCTCATAACTTTTTTTTTTTTTAATGCAATAGTGTTTTTAAGAAGGTCTCCGTTTAAAAAAAGAAGGAAAACAAAGTGACACTTACATGTCCGTTGTCGTCCAGTAGATTGTTGGTTAGTTTTAGTTTATCGAAGGAAACGATCTGTTTCATCCACTGCGCTCCTTTGGCAGGTGAGTCGGGGTGATAGTGCACTCTTCCCGGAGTCGCTGGATCAGCTTTCCCTGCCACCAGCCACGATGAACTGTGGAAGGCATACCTATAGAGAATTAAGAGAATGAGTGCTCCGTTTGGGGCAATCGTGCTCTTTGGATAACACTAATAATATTCACTATAAATATGATTCACCAAATGTGTTTGACATTACGCAACGCAACGTTGATCTAACTTCGAAATGTGTTTATTCGTTTTGATGCCAAACATGCATGCATAATGTACAGTAGGCGCATAAGTATGTGCCCTTTGCACTCAGGTTCATGGTATACCTGTATCGTTTATCATCCACTGGTAGGAAATCCATCAGGAGCATGTAATCTGCCATTGGGTCCATTCCAAATATTTTGACTTGAAATGTAGGAAACATTCGTCTGAAGAGGAGAATGCAAAAGTAATCCGTTAGCTATATACTGTATTCATGAGTAAACATATTTATGGAATCATCTTATATAAATCCTTCTCTAATTGCACTCTTTTAATTGTGGTGGCGAACTATTTTTGTGCCAAATGTTGCTGACAATTTGGAATGTAGCCTACAAATACAGTATTAGGCCTACCTACGTTTATTTCCAGCGCACGTCGCAGCGTATCTCTTTCTCTTTCTCTCTCTCTCTCTCACACACACACACACACACACACACACACACAAACAAGCAAGCCAGCCTTCGCGCAAGGATGCAATGCTCGATCGTGCAGAATAAACGCATAAGGACGCATGTTGTGTTCACAAATGCATTATTCTGAAACCGTGCAAGCCTCTTCTGGAGGCACACCACATGCTGCATACCAGTGAAAGTGATCCTGGAATCATTGTTAAGTGAACGCGAGAGTCTTTTCACGGCGTTAGTTGTGGATAGATGAAGCTAAAGTAGCTTTGAAAGTGGCTTTCCTTAGATCCAGTGTAGTGAGTACCTTTGGAATGACAGATGACCTTGCACACACACACACACACACACACACACAAGCGGACAACCACCAGTTAAAATACTAGCTGTTAACTATTAGCTGTTAAAATGTTTACTTTTTTTATTACAACTTTCCTCTTTTATCCGCATCTGTCGCCGTTTAGTATCTTGTATAAGCAGATCATTATGAATCAAGGCCGTGACTTTATAAGGGTCATTAATCTTGTTAAATAGAAGTCACGATTATATCCACAAGTAAATATGTAAAATGATTAAAATGTAGCCTATCTACTCCACATGCCACCATGCAAATAAATGTATAATATTTAGCCTGCATTTACAATATTAATACGCGTCTTTAGGATATAAAGAAAAACGCATTGTTGTTGCTACTTGTAGTCTTATTATTTGCTTTTAAATAAAAGTAGGCTACTGTTTTTGAAGTGTATAGATACCTAAAATGGTGACAATTATATTTGACGTATTTAGATATTTACGTTTTAAATTTGACCCAAAATGTATTTTATTTTCGTTTCTTTTTTCCCCTTTCTTTTCTTCCTAAGCAGGTAAATAACTAACAGCTTTACTTGTCTGTTTTGCTTACATTTAAAAATACACAGTAAAAAATAAAATAAAAAAATCTAAATGGAATTGAACACTTAAAATAGAAATTTTTAATTGACTTATTTTATTGAAATCAAACTGATGCTAAATTTACAGTGATAAGTCAGCTGATGTGGTAAATTCTTTGCATTTTCGACCATTTTTAATTTAATCCGGCCTATTTATGGAAAAAATAATAATAATTGAAACCTCATAAAGTCATAAAAGATCGGGTAAAATATTTCAGAAATTGTGAAAAACTAAACCAGTGTAATTAAAATGTTATTATCGTTAAACATTACATTTAACATTTTTAAATATATAGGCTACTTTTCTAATTGGACAGGATAGTGACGCCAGCTGATACATCGCGAAAGAAAAAAAGATATGGTTCTGTGCAAATGTTTGAGACGACAAGCAAATCTGACTATAAAATATTATTAGAACATTCCGGGCTTTGCGGAGAAAAAAAAAATCCACTTTTATGTGCAAAACATGTCTAGAGTCTGTATAGCCAATAAAAGTTGACACCACAATATTAAAAGGCGATGTTCGGCTGCCTTTTATCAGAATAAAAGCCTAATAAAAGTATTGATTATGATGCATGCAATATTATTCCCCATTGAACTGCTCCGACATTTAGTAGGCCACAGCTGCAAGAAATTAACACTAAACTAGATGAACGGTGCTTCTATTGGTTTAGTGACCTCATTGTCATTATTATCCAGTTGCAATGCTCCCCTTTGCTTTCCCCACATGTCGTTTTTATTTAAAAGATAATTTGCTGATAGAAACGTACCTTAGAGCATCAAATTATAATACTCCCTGGCTGAGGCCTGGCCATATCCAAATACATGTGTGGATTTGTATCTCTCTCTCTCTCTCTCTGTAATTTATCTTAGTCTTACAGTGTGTATATATATTCATTTATTTTGCATTCATTTAATCATGGTCTGTTTTTCACGAAGTAAATGCAAACTAAAGCTCGAGGTTCACCTGAATAAACAGACCGGCCTGTGAAAATAAGACACTATATGCTAGTGAATTAATGGTGAAAGCCAGTCAGGGGCCCTTTAGCACAAAGGTGAGCTAAAAATGTACTGTATCTCATGCTATCTGTCTTATCACTGTGTAAATACACACAATAGACTGTTTACACTTCGTTGTAAATGGCCATGATTGTGCTAAGCTAATGCACTATTTATTCAGAATCGGACCTATTGAACTTTCTGACAATAAGATGATAAATGTATCTTTCCCGTGCAAGAAGCAGATCTGAAGATGTCTCGAGTTGCTTCAAAAAGTTTTCAAGCGCATTAATTCCTTAACAAACGATATACAATGCTTAGCACATCAGTAGTTCAAGTACATTGATGATGAAGCTTAATTAACACTTCAAACTACTGAAATGTGCATTTAATTGTATGCATCGTTTGTCAGTGTTAAATAAAAAATTACTAAAGCAGTTTCCAATGCATTAATGTCGAGAAATTGTATTTAAAAGAAACTAGATGTCTGATTATCTCAAAATATACTGCTTAACACAGTAGTTCAAGTACATTATGAAGTTTAATTTGCATTTCAAACTACTGAAATGTGCATTTAATAGTATGTTAAGCATTACAACGTTTGTCAGGGTTAAACTAGAAAACTGCTAAAGTAAGTTTCCTATGCATAAATGTCGAGAAATTGTATTTTAAAAAAACAAACAACAAAAAAAAACAACTAGATGTCAGATTATCTCAAAATATAATGCTTAGCACATCAGTAGTTCAAGTGCATTGATGATAAAGTTTAATTTGCATTTCAAACTACTGAAATGTGCATTTAATTGCATGTTAAACATTATACGACGTTTCGATGCTAATTTAAAAGTGACTTTAGTCTCTTGTATTTTTCTGTGCATACACTTCCTAAAAATAATGGTGCTTCACGATGCCATAGAAGAACCTTTTTTTGTCTAAATGGTTCCATAACGAGCCTTTAACATCTGAAGAACCTTTCTGTTTCACAAAAGCTTCTTTGTGGCGAAAGAAGGTTCTTCAGATTATAAAAAGGTAAGAAAGAGATGGTTCTTTAAAGAACCAAAAAACGGTTCTTCTATGGCATCGCTGTGAAGAACCTGTTATGCACCTTTATTTTTAATGTCGAGAGATTGTATTAAAAACAACTAGATGTCAGATTTTCTCGAAGTTCAGTACAGAAATCTGTCAACTCACCTCCCAGCTTTTGTGACAATCATTTCAGTCCCAAGTTGATTAAATTCATCCCAGAGCGCCTTCATTTCCAACTGTACATTAATATTGGCTACTTTAGGGTTCTTTTTCACCAGCGTTTTGTTCGGCGTTGAGCTTGAAGACGACGAGGAGCAGTTGGAGGCTCCGGTGTCCGTCTGCGCCGGGGCCTGCGCTGGGTTGGATCCGGAGTAGCTGTAGCCGTGCTGGGCTGCAGGGCACGGCTCAAACTGGCTTTCATGGTGGCTGTATGGATCCCCAGGGGAAGGAGAGAGATGGTAACTCCCAGGCGTATTGAGACTGCTCAGGCTGCTGGTCGTGAAGGCTGCAACATCGCAAAAATGGGACAGCTGCGTCAGCCACGGGCTTGATATTGCTGAAATCATTCCAAAAACTGGGTTTACAATTTGCGCAGGACTCGAGTTCAGCAGCAACAATATGCAAGTGAATGCAGGGGTTCGCCTATGATTATCAAAGAGAAAGTAACTTCACGACGTCCCAAGTGATCCAAGAACTCGGTCTCCTTCTAGGTTAACGCATATTGAAGCAGTTGAGATGAAAAGCCGCGTTAGAATTGCCTTAAATCTGTTAAAACGCCTTCCTAGTTGGCTTTGTAGACGATCTAAACTTGTGCGTATTGGCGCTCCGTTGTTTTCAAAGGCTTGCGCGCTGTGAGCTGTTCCAAGCGGCCTCTGTCCTGCCCCTCTGCTAAACTGAAATCCAGACTTCTCTCTTATCTCTCGCATAGGGCCTCCCCTTTGCGATAAAACCGGTTCTTATTTCTATTTAGATAAGGAACTGCAGGTAATGTGCCTTTCCTCGCCTTGGGACGAGACTGATTGACAGAGAAGTGCGCCCCTTATAATGGGCTTTCCGGCACCCATTTACTTTTGGATAAGTGTATCGCCCACACCGCCCTCCTCTAACAATAGACTGGTTAGCTGGCACGACGGAGAGTAGGCTCCACTTTTTTCGCAAAGCAAACAAACACCCGCGCAACACGGACAAACAACTAATGTCGCGAAGGAGCGACTATCCGGTCCATTTCTAGAATGCTATTTCCTTTTTTTTTGCCGTCAGTTTTATCCGCGCCACCGCTCGACTGACAGGCTCATCCTTCTGGAATCTGAGTTTCCTAGATTTCTGTGACAAGCCTCGGTTTGCACCGCACACGCTTAATGTATGATTTATGTTATTTGAGGAGCACGCAATGACTAGCCTGTTTTACAAGTTGTTGCTGAAGCGTAACTCGGGGGAAATTATAGTTGGGTAGCTACTGTACAAATTAGCACGAGGCGTTTTATTTATTCGGTGCGTCGGGCGTAAATAGATTCAAACAGACGGAACGTGCTGTGTTGAATGTGTTTGCAGTACTGAAATACACGTGTCTTTGGCATCAACTGAAAGTGTTAAACAAACTGAGCGAGCCCGACATATCACAAGGTTATTGTCAAGATCGTGCCCGTACCTTCCATCTCCCGCGTCACAGTGCTGTAATGCATTTTAATGGATCTGGAACAGTTTTGCACCACTTGCTTGTCCAGGCTACTGGCGTGTTTGTCAAACGCTGTGTTTCCCGCTTGATCCCTCGCTGAAATCAGACAGGCAATACTGAAAGCATTTGCCTTTGGAGAAAGGGGACTACTGTCGTCCATAAGCGAGAAACCGAGTCAAGGAACACCGCTTCCACCCCTGCGTTTCGAGCTACTCCATGTCGAAAACACAGACAGTACAAACAATAACTCGAAGTTGCATTCTTTAAGAAAGGGCCTTTTGGCGCTGTCGGTGCTCTCCAGTGTTTTCAAAACAAACTATTCCCACGGAATTCGCTCTGCTTTATATGCTCCAATTAAAAGATCTGCTCAAACACGTCCGGCGGTATTAAAACATCGCGCTTCCACACACTCACACACACACACACACACTCTCTCTCTCTCAAAAAAACAGTTTTCTTCAGCCTCGGTGTCTGGGTGATGTCATTAGTGCTCGCTGGAGAAGAGCTACTGCGGGAGAGAATGTCAGAAGCACGAGCTCCACGCCTCCAGTGCGCGGTTAAAAAAAGTGTGCATGCTCTCCGCGGGATGTTTTATTTGAATAGGACCTTGTCAATCACTGTAGCAAATTTGAATTCACTGGCAAGAAAAAAAAGAAAAGAAAAAGAAAACGTCACGCGGATGTCCTGCTGTACTTTTACAGCAAATTATACGTTGTGGCTTTTCCCGCTGGTGCGCGCAGACGCTCTGAACTGTACTGCACGCAGAGGCTCTGAACTGCGCGCTAAATGAATCCAGCTTAAAGTAGTTGACCTATCAGTGCATTCAACAAAGCTTCCTCAGTGGCTCTTTGCAACATCTTGTGCTCACTGTACATTGTTCTTGAGCAGCTGGCTGCTCTTAAAGTTAATGTATCAGATCATCATGTTGGTTTCTGGGATTTAAAAAGTTATTTTTATAATTTCTTTTATTTAAGTGAGTTCCACTGTGGCGCCAGGCTGTAAGCCTTTTTTGGTTCTAACATTTATTTTTAAAAATGCATTTGGCTTTTTTTTTTTTTAATCATTTAATCAAGCTTTTCCCCCTTTGTTTTAGGGCAATGCCCTTGTACACTGATGATACTTTTATATTTTCTTTTATTTTTCATTTATTCGAAATGTCAGTTTGTGTCAGGTCAGGTTATTTAAAAGGCTTTTTGAGAAATCAACACAACAGTCCAAAATGAAAATAAAATAATTTATTTAAAATTGCTCGAGGGCTATTAGGCCGTTATCTCAATGGGCAGTAACTGTAAGCAAGGCATAAATGCTTGCTGAAATGTCTGCATTTGTTTTTTCTTCAAATAATTCAGTCGCCTTCCAGGTCTATGCATCTAGATAATGACCCATGCACGTGAAACGTAAGGAGTGCATCGCGTGGCTTAGGCACTTGACCCTTCTCTCTGGTATACAATATCTAACTGGTTATCGGCTTATCAAGGTTCATAATTAATGAATAGAAACAAAAGTTATGTTTTGTTGACCTGCAGCGATAGCAACCGGATTGAATCTAATTTACACTCGGGCGATTGAATAACAGGCAAAAGTAGCGGGGCACTAATGAGATAACCTAGTTAACGACACCACTGTTTTCACTTCAGCTTAACTCTATTTGTTTTTGGATGTTTATCTTACGCCTAGCATGCTATCGGTCGTAAATAAACAAGTGTATTTTTCTAAGGAAAGATTTGAGGTGTGTGGCCCTTTCATTCAAAGAATGACTTAACAATTAGGCTATAAACGTGCATTTAAAAACCTCCACTTTAAATTTCACTTATTGTATTCTTCTGATTATATGCTACTAATTTGAACCATTTGCATGATTTGATCAATTATATTTGACTTAAAAATAAAATCTTTAAAGTCGTAAAGATTATTAAATGTATTAGGCCTATTGTTGCATCATTATTTAGTAGCCTAGATGTCACATTACTTTTTACAGTGTTTTTGCTGTATACAGCAATGAAACAGAAAACGAAATTGTTGCATTGGTGACTCATCCCATTTCTTTATTTATTTTCTTTCTGTTTGTAGGAATGGTTGCAGTGATTGTGGTTTTGTGCAAGATCAAGCAGCAGACATGCGTAAGTATTTCATTCTTTTATCAGATGCGTCTTTTGATTCCAGGTCACTTCATCACTGTCAAGTCGGAAGCGTCCTTTGTAAATACTCAGGTGATAACAGACACAATTCAGAGCTTGATAAAAACTGGGCAGA
>JAFVLL020024881.1:0-39281 GCA_021397915.2 Tor tambroides | reverse complement strand
GTAATATATCAAGTCAATGTTTGAATAAACTGACAGCTCGGATGCCCAGATTATGCAGAGCTGTAATAGCTGCTAATGGTGAATATTTTGATGAATCGAAAATTGAAGTTTTTTCTATGTATAAACTGTTTATGTAATAAAATATGTTTTCATAGTTTGTGTTGTCCCTTATCAGTGCAAAATTATCACAAATTAAAAAGGATTCATGCCAATACTGTCCAAAACCCCACTTTTCTAGGGCGTTTCCAAACTTTTGGAGGGCAATGTATGTCCACACATGAAGGCTCAACAGTTCCACCCAAGTATCCGTTTAGATGAAATTACGTGAAACATCCTGTATCTTTTATTTGATGCTTGGCTGTCCATGCAAATTGCAGCGAGGTCAGGCTCTAATCGAAGACTTGCACTCGGTGACTCTAAGTGCCTCAGAGCTTTGCTAATTGGCCCTTTGAACGCTAATACTAAGGAATGATTGATGTGCTCTGAAAAAGGAGACTCCACAATCAGCATTTGGCCAATGAGGGAAATCTGAATGACAGCAAAGGCGAGGTCTGTCTCTGAGACGGTTAGGCACCTATGGAGGGACTGCTTGGTAAAAAAAAAATAAGAGCAGAAAATAGGTTCATGTTAGGCAGCGTGTAATTATGATGATGGAAAATTACACTTTTGTTTTGCGCCTGGGTTCTGTACACAAATCAGATGGCAGAGCACTGAAAACAGCTTCATTTCAGGAGGATCAGAGGTGAGGAGTCTAGAGGCAGATGTACGAGAGGGTTTTGCTGATTCCCTCCATTCACACTGAAAAGCTCTGCAATGATGTATCCCTGTTTGTATGGCGTAGACTGCACTCCCTTTTTCTAGCCGCTCATGTATTATTTGTTATGGTAGTGGTTTCCAGCTGTGAGCACCATCTCAGTGCTTTAAAGTGAAACACCGGGGTTTCCACTCGGTTTGCTTTCCTAAAATTTCCACAGCTAAGACAACACATTCATAATGCAGCGCAAAATGGTTGTGTGGAATTATTAACTTTTTGTAAAATTCTGAATTAATGAAGAAGCGGGGCCTGGCGCGGGTTGTTTATGGTGTTTTCACTTTGGCAGCCAGAGGGGCTTTTGCACATCACCTCAGTATTCACCAAATAGAAAGCTGTGTTTTTTTCTTCATCTTTGTGTTTTAAAGAATGTGTGGTTTTGGCAGAGATTACAAGAAAAAAAGTCAAGAAAATTTAGATTGTTTAGTTTTTAAAAGGGAAAAAAATACATGCTGCCAAAGCTAAAAAGTAGCAGGATATTTTTACACAAATTTAAATATAAATATATAAGAAAAATTATTTAATATACAAGGTGATAACTGAAGTTCACATGCAACTTGATGAGGTCATGACAATATAGCAAACTACTATTTGAAATGCTTATCTTGAAATAATTAATCCTGTTTGCTAACAATTTTTAAATAATAGTGTACAATATATAACAAATCATATATATTGGCAGTGACATGCAAATTGATTAATTTCCAGTGTGTGAAATTTCGCAAAATTAAGTTTTAGCATCTTTCCAAACACCAAGTAACTTTTATATACAGTTTATTTCATTCATATACAGTATATATATATATATATATATATATATACACAGTATATATATATATATATATATATATTGTGGCGGGAGGAGCAAACGACAGACAAAGTGGGTGTGGCGTCAGTCCTCGGAGAGGCTCTTATTGAACAGAAATAATAATAAAAAATAAAAAAAAGTGTCCAAAGGGGAAAATAGTGTCCAAAAATACACAGGGGGTCTGGTGTCATCATCGTGCTGTGGTTTGTGAAGGAGGGGTAGTGTTGGAGAAGGAAGGGTCCAGGTAAGGGGCGGAGTCCGGCGGCCGCACGCGCTCTCCACTTAGGTCCGGGGCGCGAGGAGCGGCGGCTTCATCTAGCGGCTTCGTCCTCCTTGGCCCACAGCGTTTCCAGGGAATTAAACGGCCCAGCGTCCTGGCCCGACAGCCGTCTCACGGGTGCGGTACTCATCCGGACCGCGGGTCCGGCAACTCGTGACTTTGGCAGTGCAGGAGTCCCTCTACGCACCCTTCCTGGACCCACGAGGACACCAGCGTGCATGCACGGAGGAAAAGACCGGTCTCTCCAGGAGAGGTGCACTCGGCATTTAACAGCGGCGGTGATGAGGCTTCATTTACTTCAGGTGTGCCCCATCACACGCCGCCAGACCTGGCCATTTCTGCGCCCCTCCTCTCACACACACCCACTCCCGTCGGGAGCCTGGTGAGGGGCGGCGAATAAGGGACGGGGTGGCGATGATAGTTAGGGGAGGCAGCCGACTCGTCACAATAAATATATATATATATATATATATATATATATATATATATATATATATATATATATAAAATGTTTATTCATTGTAAAGTATTAAGTTTCTCAGCTCAGGAAAATGATTCTGTCATCTGCAGTTGAAGTAAAAATTGCCTGAGAAAAACGCATTGTCCTGAATCTGTATCCACTATCAAATGATCAGTTTTATTATTCTAATTATTAAGATTATTTTTGCAATTTATCAAGAAATTATCTGTCTCACTTTAGAAAAACAAACTTTCTTATTACCCGCTACCTTGGAAGACTGCACTAGTGATGTTGTGATTTGGTAATGTACAGTAATTGTAATAAAATTACGGGCTCATGATGTTGCGGTTACATTGTCAATAAGTCACGAAATTACCAAAGAATTATGAGTATAGTGCTTTCTTGGTTATCCTATAACCTTAGGAGTTCTTACTGATGACATTGTGAGTAGATAATTTGATGGTAATGAAACTATGTGATGTCCTAGCTACACTGTCAATTAATAACCAATACATTACATAACTTGTATGTTGTGCATTAGCTAGGAATGTTTACATGCAAATGAATAAACTCGTCAACAGGTGCAAATTGTCTAAGTTGACAGATTGCTATTAAAAGTGTTAAAGGTGACCTATTATGCCCCTTTTTACAAGATGTGAAATAAGTCTCTGATGTCCCCACAGTGTGTATGTGAAATTTTAGCTCAAAATACCCAAAAGATCATTTTTTATAGCTTGTTAAACGTTTAGGGTATGAGCCAAATGTGCCGTTTTTGTGTTTGTCCCTTTAAATGCAAATGAGCTGGTGCTCCTGGCCCCATTTTCAGAAGAGGGCAGAGCTTCAAGAGCCGGCAAAAACAAAACAGGATAATCTCACGCACTGAATATGCCAGAAACTCTTAGTAGCGGTGTTCAGCCTTATATGTTCGAACCAGAATCAGTTTAAAAGTCAGTCATCTGATTGTACTATGCATAATAAATGCGCATTTATGAATTACACAGACTGGGAGCATGGCGCGATAAAAAATAACGACATAGCTGGTCTCAAGGTGCCATCGCATGCTATCACAAACTTTATAAGTCCCATTTGCGATTATGTGCTCGACAAATTCAAGCGGTCGACTTCACATTGCGTTGTGTACCATTTTGCGTACCACATTCCTATTTATAATCATTCTGGTAGCACTTGAAGGCAGCATCAGTGACAACAGACAACAATGGTAGCTTTAGTAATTAGACTTACAGAGTGCCAAGAAGCTCTTTCACAAAGGCAATTTGGAAAACAAACGTGTGATACTTTGTCTGGAGCTGATGTTTGTGCACAAAATGTTGATATCAACCCCTAAACATATAGGGGACTTTAATGATTTTTTTCCAGTATATTTCCTTTGAAAATGAAATTTAACCACAGTGTCCTCAGCAGCTCAGATGGAGGGACTCTATGGAGATGCCTATGTTCATTGGTGCATCCCAACACACAACACTTATAATGCCTCTTTGGCGCTGACATTGTATATCTCCAGGAGCTACAGCACAAAAACAGTAATGGCGGACTGCTGCTTCTCACTCAGGGCTGTGTCTATGCTAATAGGGCAGAGAGTGTCACAAATGGACGGGACTGTTTCCTTATGATGACGTGTACGTAGGGAGAAATCTGGAATCGCTTGTTCTGAGATACTGTTCATGATTTATTGGGATTATAAAAAAATAGCAGGTGGATTTTTACTGGTTTTCACACACTGCGGCCACACAACTGTGTTCAAACATCTTATAAAAGTGATTTTTGCATAATAGGTCCCTTTAGCATGTACAGCCAAATCAGAGTAACAATAAAAATATAGATGTTTCCAACAGGTTGTGTTACACAATTTAAACTTAAAACAGAAAAAGAGAGATAATTGTGAGGTTGTTTTATGTGGTGTTTAGTGTAGCTTTAGCTTTTAGCTTTTTTGTATGTCACAAGTATTCACGAAACAGAAAGTACATTGTTTTTTTGTTTTTTTTGCAGAATGTGTGGTTCTGGCTGACATTTAAAAACAGGATAAAAATGGAAAGAAAATTGAGAATATTTCCTTTTTAAACTGCTTTGGCACATCTTGCGGCCACTGTGGGAATAGAGTTGAAAAGAAACTACCAAGACGCATTCAGTGGGTGGTCACAGTAAAAAAAAAAAAATTAAAAATACTGAAACATAAAAAGGAGTGAGAGAGAGACAAAAAAGAAAAATAGAAGTCTGAGATGAGCTACTCTCCAACAGAAACGGGGTGGATGAAAACAGGCCTTGGTGTGAGTGAGGATCAAGAGAAGTGGGGTGTCTGCGCTGAAAACACGCTAGCTGAGTTCGCAGGAGCTCTGCCTCATTACGGATGCTGAGCTGCAGTTGATTCAGTCGAGGCCAGGTGGGTTGCAAAAAGCTCACACCAGATTCCCGCAGAGATGAGAGGGAGAGAGTTGTCACACACTGATGTTTTTCTCTTTTTTTAGTTTCTTGATCAGAGTTTGTGTTGCAGTGAAGTCAGGTTTGGGGGAGGAGTAGACAAAGCCTCTGAGAGCTAGTGGACCAAATGCACCTCAAACTCTTTAAGAGAAAAGAACTGCACTACAAGACTCTGGTGTTTCTAACTGTGGGGTGATTTCACACAGTTGTTATGCACTACAGTTGCATTTATTACCTATCCAAAATCTTGTTTTAAGCCTGAGTCACACTGCACGATTTTCGGCTATCCCAGATGAAAGATTGGCATCATGAAATAATCAAGGCGATTTCTGTGATCATGGCTCCTAATTGGTGGTCGTATGTTGTACAGTGAGAGAGGTTCAAAGATGGCCACTGTCACAGTCTTGCAACCAAAAATAGCCTACGATAATTTTCTGAGAGTGTTAGAAATTCAGCATGATGCGACATGAAATCAACGCGACATGGCGCAAAAACTTAAAACTGCTTTCCTCAAGCTTATTCCTTCCTCTTTCAATGCATCCAAAGTGTGATTCAACATGCTCTTTTTGTTTACCACTAGCGCATGCTGATGACATTTTATTCTACTACTGTCACGCTACGGTGGGAATGAGTACACGAAGAAGATGATGAAAGATCCAAATAGTCTTTAATAATTCACAATAGGGCAAAACACAAGGCAGACAGGCAGAAACCACACATATGGACGTAGTAGACCGGACCATATACTGAGAACTGAACACAACTAATAAAGGGTTAACTAATGAGGGACAGACAGGTGCAGAAGATTAACTAATAACGACACAATGAGGACAGGAACAGGAACGACCAAATATGGGCACATGAGGGAGAAAATACAATAAACAGTCCATAAATCTGACAGTTCAACCCCCTCCCGGAAGGCGCGACCTCGCACCACAGGAACAAAGGGAGGGACGGAGGGGGACTTAGGAGGAGGACAAAGGAGTGGATGTGGAATGGTGACGGGAAGGCAAAGGGCTGGCAGAAAGGCAGGCAGGCAGGCAGGCAGACAAGACAGGTGGAGGTTTGGGCGGAGGACAGACTCCCGAGAGGAGGACGACCAACAGAGTCCAGGGTGGTGATGAGGGAGGGAGGAGCCATGAAGGAAACAGGCAGAGCCAGGGCGGATCAGACGGAAGGAGGAGCCAGGGAGGAGACAGGCGGGAGCAGGAGGAGCCAGGAGGGACCCAGGCCACAGCCATGATGGCGGCACCACGGTGGAGCTGACAGAGGGAGGAGCCATGGTGGAGGAATGACTGACAACTCCAGGGGGCCGACCGACGGCGGCTGAGCAGGTGGTGGTGGAGCCCAAGGCGGAGATGGAGAGCCGATGAGCCAGGGCGACGGGGAGGATCCAGAGGCCCGTGGTGGAGCCGGAGCGACTGAGGACCAAGGTGGAGCCGGAGGGAGGGAGGAGCCCAATGGAGCTGGTGGGACGGAGCGACAAGGCACAGCCAGAGGAGCAGAGTCCTGAGGCGATGGCGGGTCAACAACCGACCAAGGTGGAGCCGGAGCGACGAGGGAGCCCGGTGAAGCTGGTGGATCGACGGGCGACAGTGGAGACGAGGGAACCAGGAGCCGAGGTGGAGCCGCTGGGTTGAAGGGCCGAGGCGGAGTCCGGGACTCAGAGGCTGGAGGCGGAGACCAGGGATCCTCCAGCCACGACGCCGATGGAGCCTGGCAGACCCGCAGCGATTCCACCACACAGATGGTGGGCTGAGGGTGAGCGGAGGGGCTGCCAGGAGACAGCGGTGGCGATGGGGAAGCAGGGATGACTGGAGGAGGCAGGAGAGGGAGGGTGGGTGGGAATTTGAGTGTCATAAGTGGTTCCGGAGACAACGGAGAGCTGGACGGAACCAGCAGGGACTCAGGAGGAGCAAAGGTGATGTGCGCTGCCCACGCACACAAAATGACAACACCCATTACCGGGAGCGCCACAGACAGGGGGACCATTTCCGTGGTCACTTCTGGGCAGCTAGACAGTTCAGGGCAGACAGAAAGTTCATAAATGGCCTCCGTGGCCTTAACAGGACAGGCAGACAATGACGGAAGACTGGGTATTTCTGAATAAAAGTCTATTAAATCCTCTGAGTCCAGCGGCAGCTCACCCTCAGCGGCGGTGCAGTGGGCGGGGCTAACCTCTGCGCTCTTGCACTCCACTGTGTAATCCTCCAGCACAGGCTCAGTTGCTGGCTCTCGCACCTGGTCAGACGTCATATGAGGCTCTAGCTCCGGGGCAATCCTCAGCTCTGTCGCTTCAGTACGCGATGGATCGTCGGTCGCGCCGGGTATAGGCTTTCTGTCTGCAGTGGGCTCAGCTTTGGGCTCCGTGCTGCGGGGTGATGGTGGGCTGGGCTCTGGGTCAAGTTGTGTTCTGGATCAGGGCCAGATGCTCTCCAGACACTGGAAGATGGCCTCCCTCCAGCTCAGCCCTGTGGTGTCTGGGAGGTCGACGGGGAGATGGGCTTTTGCCCCGATCCAGAACAGGGAGTTCAATGTGGCGTCGTCGATCGCTGTTCTAACTGCGAGCAGGCTGAAGTCCACTGCATATTCCAGTAAGGGAAGGTCTTGACGGGCTAGGGCGATGAATTTGTCGGCGATATCCATAATCAGAAATAAAAACTTTCAAAAACAGAAAACCAAACGAGGGGGAGTCGCCAGTAACTTTTCTTCTTTATGGTCCGGTCTTCTGTCACGCTACGGTGGGAATGATGAAAGATCCAAATAGTCTTTAATAATCCACAATAGGGAAAAACACAAGGCAGACAGGCAGGAACCACACATATGGACGTAGTAGAACGGACGATAAACTGAGAACTGAACACAACTAATAAAGGGTAACTAATGAGGGACAGACAGGTGCAGAGGATTAACTAATAATGACACAACGAGAACAGGAACAGGAATGACCAAATATGGGCACATGAGGGAGAAAACACAACAAACAGTCCATAAATCTGACAACTAAAGTAACTTGCGTCATACCGTATGAGTCAATAGGTCATCATTGTACAGTCTACATGCATGTCATACCCAAGTTTATAAGATCCATGTTGCACAATGTGATCTGAAATGATCTTCTAGGATTGCAAAAATCAGTGCAGTGTGTAGAAGGCTTTAGTCTTTCCCTGCCACTGACAGAATTTTCCGGCTTTCCACATTTTCACTATTATACGGTAGGAGGCACTATTACACATTTTCTGAAAGTTTTCTGAATCTCTGGATCAAGCACAAGCGAAGGAGAAACAGAAATAAGCGACTGCATATGTAAACAGATGCATATGTAAAATAATGAGAATCAAACATTAAACAGCATATAAATCAAAACTGCTTAATGTCATAGTATGAAATGTTGACCCAGGAAGTGGTTTAAGACTTTGGGGGTGCTAATGGAAGTGATCAACCCCATCAGTGTTTTGATCATTGTTATGAATCTGATCCAGATGTAGTCTTTGACAAAAACATAATTTTCTCAGATTTTTGTTCAAAATATTGACTTTTTTTATGAAACTTACCAACACTGAAGTGTTGATAAAAAGAATGCATGAAGCTAGAATATTTATTTGTTTGTTTGTTTGTTTATTTGTGCATTCATTCATTCATTCATCCATTCATTCATTTATTAATTTATTTATTCATTCATTTATACACTTTATTTTTAAGGTCCATTTCCCGTCATCAACTATGGCCTCAATAAACTCATAATTTGCTGCTTATTAATAGTAAGGTAGTTGTTAAGTTTAGGTATTGGGTAGGATTAGGGATGTAGAATATGGTCATGCAGAATAAGTGCTTTATAACTACAAATAAACAGCCAATATATTAATAATAGGCATGCTAATAAGCAACTTATTAAAAGTGAGAATTGGTTCCTATACTAAGGGTTTACCTTATTTACCTTAATATATACTTTAATAAATACTTGTATTATATACTTTTATTATTATTATTATTATTATTATTATTATTATTATTATGCAGAGGCTCTGTTTTTTCTCTTGACATATTGAATGTTCAGATATTCATACAATAAAATATTCTGGGGGCCATGAAATTAGTGAGAAAATGATCAGAAACACTGCCAATGGCTGGCAATTTTAATGGCAGCAAGGAAAGAGTTAACTAATTGTCTATGCCATGCATATTTTTATTTTTTTTTTTCAATGCAAGTATGTTATTTTTTATTTAAATTAGACAGTAGATTGAATTCACAAACTCATCACTATTTACCTTCCAGAACTGGGATTATACTACTAATGCTCACAAAAAGATTGGGGTAAACAGAATTTTGCACAAACATGTTCTAGCAATAACAGAAGCAATGATTCATAAACTGATGGAGAAGAGCATTCTAATTCACTTTGTGATGGATGTGTTTGTTCAAACAACATAGTCAATATATGGGGTGTGTGTGTGTGTGTGTGTGTGTGTGTGTGTATATATATATATATATATACATATTCACTGGTTGCCATCGTAATGACTCAAGTGCTACCACAATGCCAGGAGACAAGAGAAGACAGCAATTGTCAATGTGGTAAAACATTATGTGGTAAGATTCCATCATGACATCTCACCATCATGCATATACATCTGTAGACACTATTTAAAAAAAAAAAAAAAACTTGAAATCTGACAGACTGAAACGCAGTTCCAGTTTCAGTTGCATTTCATACTATATATGAATGTAGTTTTAGACTGTAGTTTTTTTTTTTTTTTTTTCTGTTCAGACTACAAACAACTAAATCAATTTGAGTTTAATGAAAAAGTAACTTACAACAACACCCGTGCAACTTGAGAACAATAAATGAGCGGTGAACAGATAAACAAACAAACTAACAAATAAATTAAATCTGAGTAAGCAGATAATTGACTAATCCAACTAAAACATGGATGACATGGAATTTTTTTATTGTCCTGTCTACCCAATCCTTATGATAATAACCATCCACTCTAGTGGTGTGAATCATTTCTCAGTATCAAGTTTATCTTCATGGTAAGGTAATCCAGTGTGCCTCAGGTTAAGACTAACAGTAATTTGGTCGAGTGCCTGTAAAGATTTGCTCCATGAATCCTAATAGTCTTATCACTAAAGGGTCAGCATTATAAGAATGTGTTCCCCTCAAAAGCAGCCAAGCAAACACTGTCAAGCAGCATGAACTCTTAACTGACTGAAATGTTATTCCAGACACTTGCCAAACACAGAACATCCCTAAATTGCTACGGCAGGCAGCCGACCAACATCTGACAACTTGAGAGAGCTGTTCTTTTGAGTAATCTCTGAGGGATCTTTCATTTCCTCACGCTTATGAAGTTGGAGAGCAGAGAGGAAAATAAACTGTTTTGGCTGATGCTCAGGAGTCATCTCCTGTTAACCACCTAACGTAACCCTATTCTCTCCAGCACACTGCCAGAGCAGCGATTTCATCAAACCTGCTGAGTGGTCAAGTCCCCAGGCACACCGGAACAATGGCTGAAACAAGCCGTGCTCTCATAGACTGAGCCAGAGTGATCTGCAACCATTACAGACCTGAGACTAACTGCAAGGCTCAGATAAGCGGCATCTGATGAAATGCATGCAGATGTTTTTTTGAGAGTTACCTACATCTAATCCCAGGCAACTGAGTGCTGAGTGCGACTGCTTTCCAAGGAAAGTCAACTTAATCTGTGCAAGGAACCAATATCACCTGGTTCAACTTGCCTTTACCCTAACCTTTAGAGTAAACACAGTGGCATAGAAACAAACTCTAATATGTCTCGACTTGGAAAATAAACTTAGAATAGCTAAGTCAACTGGAGGCCATCTCAAAGTGTGGCAGACAATACAAGGTATGTTGTGAGCACTTTTGAACGTCAAACATTACAAGCAGAATATTTTATGTTAGATGAGTATTTGTCCTTCACTCTTGTTTGAATTGTAGTATCCTTAACAACCAGTTATGTTTTTTTCACCTTTTTTACACTAAAATTTAGCTCTGACTTCCAGGATATGGTTGCATAAAATGCTTAGATTAAAACCAGCCCAATTGACCCTTCGCAGGGAGTTTGATTGACAGGCGATCTGACCAATCATAACGCAGATTCTGCCATTTTTATCCGACTAACAAACCAGACAGGAGAGCAGATTAACGTTGGTGGATTTGAACTTGAAAAATGGTGTATATTGACGTTTTTCCATGGCTGAAAGACACCTTCTGATGTTCATTCATGTTTATTTTGTGCTATAACTAGTAAAGAGGAAGAGATGATTGCTTCACATGCCGGTTGAATTGAGACACTACAGCAATCTGACAGGACACATTAAAGGGCCGCAAAATGGTGATTTTACTCATTTTTTATAACTTTTTTTGGACATTTGAAGTGGTATTTTTGAGTATTATAATTTATTTATATAATTTATTTATTATAATATAAAATTTGCTGCTCCCTTTGCTTGGAATAATTTGCAAATTAAATTACAGCTTAAGGAGCTGGTGTCACTAGATATTTTTAAAGGGTTTTTAAACAACTTGGAGACAGAAACATTGGGCTGTAGATGTTTTGACTAGTTGTGTATTGATATGCTTGTTTGTGTGCATGTGTGTAATTTATGGATGTTATTTGATGTTATGGATGTTATTTGTTAAACCCACGTGAGCTGTGTTACTGTTAATCTTGGCCAGGACGCTCTTGTAAAAGAGATTTTTAATCTCAATGTGTTTTCCTGGTAAAATAAAGGTTATAATAATAATTTGCTCTACATTTTGAATGTGAAAATATGCTGTTTTTGTGCATGTGTAAAGCTATAGAGAGTTGTTGGTCGCATGACTATGATCAGATGACTTAATGAATGACACTAGGCGCGTTCAACTTGAAGCACGGCTACAGACAGCGGTCAACGAGAGTAGCCGCTTGCAGTCAGGGGTGGAGTTGAAAACGGAGCCATCAAGCCGGACACCTTCTGCTCCCGTTAGTGATGCTCACGTGGTGTTTGCATACTCTGTCACAAATGAAGTGAATAAAACGCAATATTTGTCAAATACACAGACGTTTCAGAAATGTTTTCATGAGCAACAGAAACACTTTTTATATACTGCTTAATACAGCTCCATCTGTTCAAGAACAAAGTTCAACATAAACATATACTATTTAAATACTAATAAATTGGGGGTATATATGCTTTTATCAGTGTTTTATGATAAACGTGACTCAATATAACATTGTAACTACAGTAAAAAAGCTTTTTTCTGTTCTAAAAACACAGATTTGTGGCCATTATTGGAATTGAAAAGCAATAAACCTGAAACACACATAATCGTTGTCATGTGGTGAATCTGGCCAATCATGAAACAGCTGTGTCATCATCAGCGCTCCTGCAGCCTCTCTGGAGAAACTGTGCCGGCTGAGTCAGCTGGCTGCTCTTCACATGTGACAGTCACGTGGCGTCGGCACCGTCTCAAGTCGGACAAAATTTCTAACCGGCATGCACTGTTTCAAGTCAGAATTGGATCGATCTGCGCAGCGCTGCATTAAGTCGAACGCACCTACTGTTTTCACCTGTGCTAAGTTTGGTGTTTGCTCTCCCTGAAGAAGGCATGTGCCGAAACGCGTTGGAGAGTTTTTAGATTTCTTGGATGTAGCCATCTGATAATAAAGGCTTTTTAATTTACAAGAGTGCCATGGTCATTCTGAAGTTTTCTTTTGATGAGCCGCAAAATGGTATTTATTGTTTAAATTTCATACAAAATGTAAAAATTTGGAAGATGAGACTTATTTCAAACTAAAAGTAAAAGAACAGTCGGCGTGTTGTTGACAGTATCCTCTTTGCTCCGCGATGAAGTTTTCGCTTCGTGAGAACCTGATTTGTGGTGTGAGAGTGCCATTGCTTGTCGGATGTAGCAAGTTAGCAACAGGGCGGGTCTTTGCGTAGGGTCCACTGCTACTTATTACTAGCCCAAACATGGCCAAAACTAGCCCAATCAAAATCGCTTCAATTCTGTGTTTCGAGGAGGTCCCTCTAGGTTGAAATTGCATTCTGGGGCTCGGGGTGGTTTGCTTCAACCCGCAGACTTAGAAAAAACAACCCACAGCAACAGCATAAAAGTCGCCCAATTCCATGGGCAAAAGGAATACTTGGCAACACTGCTCTTAAGACACAGTCTTAACATTAAGTTATAAAGCTGTCACTGGGATGATACCTTTTTGAAAGACAGCAGTACATACCACTAACAAATTAATATGCACCCTTTAGGTACTAATATGTACTCTTAAAGGGGACCTATTATCTTTAATAAGATGTTTGAACAGTTGTGTGGCTGCAGTGTGTGAAAACAACCAGCTTATAATGATAAAGATCTGCTCACTCATTTGTTTATAAGCCCAATAAATCATAAACAGTCTCTCAGAACACACAATCCCAGATTTTCCCTACATACACATCATCGTAGGGAAAAAGTCCCACCCATTTTTGATGCTCTCTGCCCTATTAGCATAAACACAGCTCTGAGTGAGAAGCAGCAGTCCGCCATTACTGTTTTCGTGCTGTAGCTGCAGGAGATATACAATGTCAGCGCCAATGAGGCATTACAAGTGTTGTGTTTTGGGATGCATCAACGAACAGGAGTCATATTTTGATTTCCAAAATGCCTTTCTGAAAAGCTTCTTGGCATTCTATAAGGCTAATATTGTTAAAGCTACCATTGTCTCTGCTTGTTTTCACTGATGCTTCCTTCACGTGCTCCCCGATTGATCGTAGGAATGTGGTAGTTAAAAATTGCCTATTAAAGCAATGTGAAGTCTACCGCTTGAATTCGTAGAGCTCATAATCACAAGTGTGACTTATAAAGTTTGTGATAGCATGAGACCAGCTATGGTCATGAGACCAGCTATGTCGTTATTTTTATCACACCCGGCTCCCCGTCTGTGTAATATTATGCACACTACAATCAGTTGACTGACTTTTAAACCGAGTGTGTTTTCTATGAAGATAACAGACTTGTACTAATAGTGGAATGTTTATTTGCAAAAGCCAGCACTGGTATTGCCGGAACATGAGATCCTGAAGCTCCACCCTCTTTTGAAAAGGGGACAGAAGCACCAGCTCATTTGCATCTAAAGGGACAAACACAAAAATGGCTCGTTTTGGCTCATACCCAATTTTAACAAGCTATAACAAATTATTTGTGGGGTACTTTGATCTAAAACTTCACATACACACTCTGGGGACATCAGAGACTTATATTACATTTTGTTAAAAGGGGCACAACAGGTCCCCTTTAAGGTACTGATGCGCAAACTTTAGTGGTAAATAAGGTACAACGTGTACCTTTTGAAAGGTACTGGCCCAGTGACAGCTTTTGCACCTTTTATTTTCTAAGAGAGTGTAGTGACTACAGTTTGTGTGTAAATGGGACCAAAGATCAAATATGGGATACCCACAGTGATTTTTAAAACAATCCGCACTGTATAGTCTGTAACTTGAGTTCACCAAGATCTTAAGAGTTTACTTGACATGAGCCTCAGGATAACAATAAGTGGCCACTCAAGACACTTAAGCCATCCCTCACCACACACTGGCACAAACACTGCAACACATGTAGATGAGCACCTCTCAGGGAGCCATTTCCTGAGATCCTCAAAGTGATAGAGTTACTGAGATGAATGGCAAGACCTCTGGATGTTAAAAACTTAGACAAATTCCACCTTGTTGCCTGCCATTATGGATCTGCTGTCTAAACAGTCCACACTGTGCTTGCTGTCATCTCTGCTATGGTCCCTCTGTAAATGCCAAGCCCAATAATTAATGATAGATTTACAGCACTGGCGCTAATGAAAGGTTTACAGCCACAAAGGATACTTGGCAACAGAGCAGCCGTAGGAGCTATCTGAGCTATGACAGCGAGCCCCACATCAATTCTTGCCAGCAGACAGGTGCACATGATGGGCAGTCCAGTCGAGGCAATGACAACTGTAGGAGAGGATAAAGAATGGGGACACCGCAGACGAACGGTGACACGCATCAAAAGGAAGCAATCGACATCGGCATCACAGACAGCCATTTAACCTTCAGCCTCACGGCTCCGGTGGCACTCGCAGTTGGGACCACGCTTGACAAACTATTTAATTCGGTTTCAACCCCACCCACACCCAATTCTCAGGCGAAACAACACGTCTTCCCTTCTGACATCTATTTTCTTTCTGTCTCTTTTTCCACATATTGCTCTGCTTACAATTTATTACCTTTTAAAAGCATGGTTCAATAGTTACCCCAGCTAAGTCTCTCTGCAGCCAGTGGCTTATTAAGTTTCTATGGCAACCTGCCACATCCACTCGTGCTGTATTCCACCCGACTGGGACCCCACAGGGTAAATGTGTGGGAGGAAAGATGGGGGGGTTACCGAGGGAAGGATTTGGGGATAAGCGAGCAAACAGGCTGTGCTGGTACTTATTGCACTGTGCTCCATTTAACTGACAATTGACTACTCAGTGTGGTTCAAACTTTGAGCACAGGCACTGCTTCTGTTTTTCATCATTTTGGCCAAAAGTTGCAAGGATCATACACAGGAACACAGACTTTGAGAGCTTCCTTCCATGCAAATAGGCATAACAGAATAAGTATACAAGTATTTGGACATTGATTAGCTAGTGAAGGATTTAACACCTTTGCTTTGTTCATTTTAATAGTCACTTTGAGGCTGGATATGATCTAATGGGAGAAAAAAAAAAAACTCATTTGATTATGCATTTCAATATTGCATGAGAAATCAAAGTATCTCTAGTATATAGTTTTCTACACCATGGATAATTAATTATTCTGATTGCTCAAAAGAATTTGTCTTCAGATTATTCTTGAAGCTAAAGCACTTGATTAAAGTTCCTAAGTCCAATTTAGCACAATCATTTTCAGGCTGCTCTGTTAACGTGGAAACATCTAATATGATCCTCACATCTAATATGACGAGAGGGTTCTGTGGTAAATTTTCTATAAATTAATCCAAATCAATTTCAGAGAACGATTGCTATATTAATACATTTGATGGATTTGCATATTAAGGTTCACAAAGATCTAAAGTTCAAATAGATTCTTAGACTGCCACTTTCTTCTTTAACTTCTTCCCAGGCCTTCCAGCTCTCTTCCACTGATTTGTTACCGTCATGTGTCAGCATTAGGCCATCATTGTTTATCAGAGTTGGGACAGCGTTAGGCATTAGGCCATCATTGTTTATCAGAGTTGGGACAGCGGACACAGTGTACATTCCTCATCAAATATGTGAAACTCAGAAACCCACAGGCTACATTCTCAGCACTGAATTGATTTCTCAACTCCTCAACAACTTGTAACAGCCAGGCATGCTACCAAGAACAGGAAGTTTAGATAACACAGGTACTGATGTAATGAAAAACATGCGCAAGGAATGGAGCAATAGCGAGGCTTGAATAAAAGAACAAAAGTTAGAAATGTATGGCAGTCTTGGATTTAACAATGAAGATACAGTTTTGCAAAGCCTTGTTCAAGGCTGAGCAGCTTGTATGATTAATGCCTTTTGTATTTGTTTTGTCCAAAGGTTTTTGCATTCTTTAAAACACACATTGACATAACATAACCATCTAACTTTTATTTGCCTTCAAAATAACTTTTCAACACAAGAAAACCAACTTCATCCACCAACACAATTGCATAACTAAGCTAACATCTCTTTATATTTGAAGAAGTGAAGGAGACACTAACAAAACAAGGTCTGAAAACAATAAATTATATCTGCTTTAATAAACAGAGGGTCAGCAGGGTGAGAAAATGGAACATGAATGGCTCAATTGTGTCTCCAGGTTACAGAGCACAGTGACCTCTCGAACTAGGGCCACCTACATCCATGGGCAGCTCTTAAAAAAAAAAAAAGTCCCTTCCAATATGGGGGCCAGTCACCCTAGTACCTACATAACCATATTTATTTCTAAATAACATAATCAGTTGAAATTTGTGATATGTTTTCTAGCCAGAATAGAGGGCTGCCTAACAAACCTTCCTTTCCCCATCCTGTTTCCTCCTCTTTACACCTGGGCTGATAGGAGAGGAAGAGGGTGAGGTGGTTCAAGGGATAACAGCACTGGGACAAGTTCCAGTTTATCAGCTCTGCAGTCGCAATGTTGCACATTCCTTCCATAATCCATTCACTGCCCCCAAGCAGCCCTGGTAACAAAGGGGTCATTCTGCGAGAATGTAGTGAGCTCATGGCAGAGGTATCCGCTGGGTGGTGAAGACCTTGGCTCGATTGCCAACTCTATCTCTCCCGGGAGTCGGGGGATGGTGACCATGAGTTTTGCCAAGTAGGACATGTTCCTTGATCAACATCTTTTAATGGTCCTGCAACAATATTCCGGTCAAAGACACATAGTCCTAACCTTAACTCAGGAGTACACAACACTACTCCCTCTGGAGATCTACCTTCATGCAGACTACAGTTCCTACACTATTCCAACACACCTGCCGGTTATAGAGTGCTGCAGGGATGGTGTATTTTTTTTAGGCCAAAACCCAGACATGAGTTAGCATTTTAGCACTCCTGGTTCCATCATCCTGAAGTCAATGGGTTTTTGAATTATTTTTGAATTAAAAAAAAAACAAAAAAAAAAAAACAAAGTTGTGTTCATTTGTAAAGATTATCAAAAACAAAACATTTAAGAATCAGAGCTTCTGTCGCTGACCTGCTTTTCTGCAACAATCCAAAAGCGAGTGGAATAATCTTAATGAGTTTTTGTTGAGAAAACTAGGGTGATGCTAACTTCCAGGTTGGCCTACAAAAATACATCGTCACTGCAGCACTCGATTTTAAAGTAATTCTGAACGCCTTTATTAGCTGGTTCAGGTGTGTTTAATTAGGTTTGAGGTCGAAACAATGGTAACCCTCTAGGAGCAAGGTTACTCCTTCACCTTTATATTACCTATTAACTTCCTTTATCTAACCCTGAATCTAACCTCTTGTTCTAAGGCTACATCTACATGAATCCAGATACATTTGAAAACAGCGTTTTCGTTTTAAAACTCAAGCATTTTCAAGCGTTTTCAAAAAGTTTCTCATCCGCACTGAAATGTCGGAAAACATTCAATTCGCATTACTGTGCATGTGTAAGACCTCATAAAAGTTCACTGAGACGATGAAGACAGAACAGACATAGGTTTTCTTGCAATTCTTCTGGCAGGAATTTATTTACGAAAATCTCATTCACTAATTGTCCAGGTCACGCACATTCACCATTATATATTTGATCTAAAACGCAGCTGCCCTCATGTTTTGCCGCAGGACAGCAATCGTGAGTTAATTCATCTGTTTCTGTTTTGCAGGACTGTAATATGAAGAGTGTACAAAGTAACATATCTTTAGCAACTGTGAAAGGCAACAGCACAGGCACAATGCCAGTTTAAACATAGATATTTACTGGTACAATATGCGTCACATGACTAAACATGCATCATCATTTTCAAAAGCCTCCGTTTTCACAGTCCACATCACTATTGCAAAAATAGCGTTGTAAAATTTATCCACTTTGGAGAGTGTTTTCAAAAAGCTCCATTCTCCTTGACAAAAACGCCATCTCAGTGTGGACGGAACGCCAAAAACGGAGAGAAAAAGATGTGTTCTCAAACGAAAACCTATTAGTGTGGACAAGGCCTATTTCTTGTTTCTCCTAACCAAGTCGAAAATACTTATTCTAATTCTTAGCCCTACCTGAGACCCCTAACCTTCAGTTTGAAAGCTTACATTTTGACAATGTTGAGATTCCTGACACACTGGGGAGACTACTTGTTTGTCTAAACAATGGCAGAAGAGGAATGTTTGGGAAACCTGTTTGAGAACTGCATTACTTTTTCAACTGTACATTCTTGACTTATAATTACTACTACAATGAGACTTAAATTATTGATATGAATGTTATTCATATAAACTCCATTCCTACTGGTAGATTAGGAACGTCATTGCAGAACCAACAAGGATGTAGATCATAGGTCTTCAGCCCTGCTTCCTGGAGACCCACTGTCCTGCAGAGTTTAGCTACAACCTTTAAACCTTCAAGGTCCTCAGGATCACTTAAAATAAAAAAAATCACAGGCCAGGTGTGCTAAAGCAGGTTGGAAATAAAATTTGCAGGACAGTGGGTCCCCAGTGGCAGGGTTGAAGACTTAGGATGTGGATACAAGAACATGACAGTCAACATCAGGCAAGTAAAAGAGAACCTAGAGCCAGGAAAGATTTCAGGCCAGATACTTTAACCTTCACCCACTCAGAAACATTATGTGAGTGCAGGTAAAAGGTCTTCACTTTGCACCCATGGGGATTCATGTTTGTGCACTTTATAAGAAGGATGAAGAACAATGGATAAAAAGAGAAAAAAGGAGAGAGAGGGAGATGGAATATGAGCTTAGGATGTAGTACTAGGGAGGCTGCACAACCCACATTCCAATAGGGTGTAAATATTGACTCAGCAGTGGACAACTGGTTTCTATTGCTAAGCAAACAAAGGCTTTGTGCTGCAGCAAAGCTTGAATGGTCTATGTGTACGGATTATGCTGATGGTAGATAAGTGGGCTGGCTGCTGCACTGTGAGGGTCTTCTGTCCTTTTCACTCAGCGTGATGCAGGATTAAACAGTACAAACTGGACCATAAACCTGGAGCAAAGAGATGATTATTTGGCAACGGTGACTCACAGTTTGCTCATTTGAAGTCAGACTATACACTTTACGGATTCATCACATTTTGACTTGTCTGACAGGAGTGTGACTCACCTGAGCTGCAAGATGATAGGTTAGCAAGAGTGCTGTGTAATGTTTTCCAAAACTGAGTCATTCCGAGGTTTATGTCATGTACAGTACCTGTTCTAAGGGTGTGACGGGGATGACGGTTCACTGCTGTCTTGCAGTGGATTACTGTTTGATGCTGTGAAAAATGGCCTGACAGGCAGGGTTGTGTCCACTTCCTGTGTCAAAGCATTGATGGATGGATGACCACTGTCTTGTGGTGTTGCACCACAAGCGTTGCAAAGTGAATTACAGAGATCTTCCACCGAACAGAACATTCACGTCTTGTTTCACCAGCACAGAATTTCACACTTCGGAGAACACTTTATCGATAGGTGGAATAGTTAGCTAATTAGATTTAGTTTTTATTTATTTATTTATTTATTTATTTATTTTCTACTTTATTCTTAATTTGTTGATTCCTATTTAGTTTTCACTATATGATTTTTTTTAATTTGTATTTTATTTGTAATTTATTTGTAGATTTAGATTAGTTTCACAGTATTTTAGCTATTTTTGTTTTTATTACTCCACTTTACTGAAGACAATTAAAATATTCAGTCAGTACAGTGGGCCCTTTCCAAGACTACTACCATTTTACATTATTATTTTTATTTTAATTAGGTATTTTTAATAATCCTGTTATTTAGTATTGGGCTCTTCTATTCTTATCTAGGACTTGTGGGCACATGATACTTGAAATTGATTTGAATAATACCAGAGTTTTTTCTTAAAGCCTGCTGAGAACTGGACAGGCACACCAGAGATGGTAGTTTTTTTTTGTTTTATTTTTAACCAACATTAATTATTAACAATAATAATCTTGCACACAATGACCGACTTGTCGATTGAGTTTATCTAGATTTAAAAAAAAAAATGAGTTATAAAAATTAGGCCTATGTACACATCCACATGGAATTCTTGACCTTTATTTCATTGTTTCTCTGTTGCATTTTAAGATGGCATGTCAAGTTGAAAATAGTTCAGCTTTTAAAGTCTCAACACTTGCACTCTCTTGCACACTATCCAGCTGCTTTTAAAAAAAAGAATGTGTAGCATGTGAGCAACCCTTAAAAGTGTGTTTTTTTGTTGTTGTCTTGTGAACATGACCCTCTCATCATAATTGTACAGGGTTTACAATTCTCCGACTAGAAGATTTTGAAAATATGTCCCTAATTGAAAGGAGACCAGAGTGTTGGTACTTGCTCTTGCCAAGAGGTTTTTGCCATTTCGTCTTTGATGCCTGTGTGTTGTACACAAAATTTGATTCACCCTCCACTTGTGAACTCAAGTGAAGAGCAAAGGACTTGTTACGCCAAAGCTGTCAGAGACAAAAAAAAAAAAAAAAAAAAAAAAAATTGTCAAGCCTGTCAAAATACAATGTGTTCACTGGACAAGCTGTTAGATGTTAAAGTGTTTTCTCTGTGCTCTCACTCTAACCTGTATTTCTCTATGTTTCACAAACTCATGCATACACAGGAACTGCTCAGTAACACGTTCAGAGTGATTAGAGTGATGTGACACGACCTTTTGATTGTTGTGGCGAGAGCTGGGCGACAGGGAGTGAAATGTGTCCAAATTAAATATTTAATTCATAAACAAACACACTCAGGGGGTCTGTCATACACCTCTGACCATGACAGAATATACCTTCTCTCTTTGTATTTGCTGAAAATGCTGCTAAATATCAGATTTTAGCATTCAAGCGCATGAAAAAAAAAAAAGAGAAAAATGAGGAGGATGATTTGAATAATGCTTCTGTCAAATGCTAGCCTTCTACTTCACCACATGTCCCCAGGGAGAAATCTGCTACGATTTACTACAGCAGCGCTGCGTACACTGGCTGCCCATCTTGTCAATGAGAAGACTTTTTACTGGGTCAGATTTCACAGCCCACATCGATTTATACCCCCCTGTTTCTTTTTATCTTTTTTTTATTCTTGGTGATATAAAGTTTCCTTGTACAACGATATTGCCAGGGATGTAGCATGAATAAAGAATGGGGATGTCTTTTTCCAACAGGCATCACAGTTTTTTCGGCAGGGTATCGAATATTGCTCCCTCTCCTATTATTATCGAGTGCTTAGACTTCTGGGCACATGATATTTGAAATTGATATAAAAAAAAATACCAGAGTTTTGCTTAAGGCATGTTGGGAATCGGAAGAGAACAGCAGAGTCGGTAGTGCTTTAACGAGATGATCTTCTGAATGTTAACCTGATTCCAACTGTGTTTCACAGTCACACGAACAGTAGAACTCCACCTGCATCGCACAGAACACATAGATCTTCAGGCCTTAAAGGGACAGTTCACCACTGTCAAAAAGAGAAGTGCATTTAATTGTATTGAATGTGCACTTTTACTGTACTTATATCTTAATCTTAAAACTATTTTCAACTGTACTTGCAGATAATATATTAATGAAATAAAAGGCCACTGAAGTGTACACTTTTCTGTTTCTTAATGCACTTAAGTACACTTTTAAAAAATTGCAATTGAATGTCGAATTTAAAAAATGAAAGTACCTTTTAAAACATAATATTTTAATAATCTTTTGCCGTGCTATAAAGTAGACTTATTTTTATGTGCTTACTAACAAACTATAGCACATGTAAAATACTTGATTAAAATAGTAACTGTAGTGTGTCATTCAATATTACACTAAAGCTAATATATTTTAATGCACTAAATTGCAACTTTATCATTATAAATGTGCAATTACAAATATATTTAAATACGTGACATAAAAATTTCAACAGAAATGACATCAAAGTATATTTTAGTTTACGCTAGATGCTTTTCAGTTGTCATGAATCCGGTCCGTGCCCTTCTGTTCACTCACAACCAGAGGTCACCCGCTGACCGCATTGTCTCTCACACCACACATCACTGGACTGCAATACCCATCATCCATTGCACTGATCACAGCTGTCACCAATCACACATTGCACTGATTACACAGCTGAATCCCATCTGACACTCTTTATAAGCCTTGGACTTTCTCTCCCTCACTGCCGAGTATTGTCTGCATTTATCTCTCTCCAAGTGATAGCGACCTTACGGAGCCATTCCGTGTTTGCTGAAGTTAAGTCTGGCCTAATCTTGTTTATAGTCTGTTTCTTCTGTATCCTGATCCTTGCCTGGTTTATCTCATCTCGTCTCGTCTGTCGGCCGCCTGCCCTGGATCTATTGTCTGTTTGGATTAACCCTTGTCTTGCCGTTCTGGACTCTGTTCGCGCCTTGCTTGGATTATTGTTCACGTTTTGGATTACCTCTCTTGTCTAGCCCTCTGGATACTGTTTGCTGTTGTTCGACCCTGCCTGTATTTTGACCATGTTTTACAAATAAAGCTTGCACTTGGATCCGCACGTCTCACGTCTCGTTCGCCCCGCGTTACATCAGTACATTTGGCAGTACATTTTAACCATATTTCAAAGACAATAGAATAATTAAAAAATTACATATAAAGATGGCTCATAAAATTTAGCTAATTGCAGATAATATAAATGTAAAATATAACACATTTTCATTTAATTGCAATTAACATGTAATTAAGTAACCAAAACATTACGTTTAGTTTGCACTTAGGTATATACTTTTAAAATATCTTTTGAAGTATATTATTTAAAAGTATGCTTAAGTGCACTTCTTACTCACCTTCATGTCAATCCAAACCAGTGCGACTGGCAACCCTTTGTTTATTTCTTTTGCTTAGCAGAAAGTTTAGCATGATGTTGTTGTTGTTTTTTTGTTTTGTTTTGTTTTGTTTTTAACTTTTGGAAAAAAAATATGGTTTTAAGATTATATGTAAATATTTTTCTCCCAAGTAATTTAAATTGTAAATATTTTTAAGAAATACATAGCATACTCTTTTTTTAAAGAAAGCAATTGTGTCTTATCATCAGTTTGCGTTCAACCAAATATTGCTAGGAACAGCTATGTACAATACATTTTTATAAAAGTGTCTGTATCAAATTATGATCACACAACATGAAACACTGCACTGCGGGAAGTTGACTCCGTCAGTCTCTGTTTGAGGGAGCCAGCAAAAGTCTCTAAATGGCTGTGCCAATCGCTGCTGAATTTCCTGCAGTAATTAAAAACAATGAGAGTGCAAAAGGCATTCGACTAGGGGACAAAATCACACAGTGCTAATTAAGCCTCCAGTATCTTTGTGGCTCATGTGCACATGCGACATGTTGACTAGCAGCTGCTGCACTGTGACAGTGACATATATTTGTTGCTCTGTTGCATATACAGTGCCTTGCAGAAGTATTCATTCATTCATTCATTTTTTTTCATGTATTATGTTGCACCCTTATGTTAGACCGCTTTAAATTACTTTTTTTTCCACAACAATCTACACTCCATACACCATAATGACAAAGCAAATATCAGGTTTTTAACATCTTTGCAAATTTATTATGGATGTGAAGTGCAGGGATAATATGTCTATATCAGAAAGTAGATGGTAAATAATGCGTCCTAATACACGTGAGCCACTAGGGAGATGGTTAAATCTGTTACATTACAGTACTATAAATTTTCACTTACCACATAAACAGATTTATTTATTTAATGATTTGTTAGATCCTGACGAGCATCTGATCTTGTAAAATGTGTGGTAAGTTGCCAACATAGCAGAAACAGAGTAGATCTATGGGCGAAAGTGTGTGCTTGTCGCGCACTGGGGCAGCTTTGTTATATGTTTCCTGATGACCATTTTATTTTGCAGTAGGTTCATTCATCATATAACTGTAGAGAGCATTGAGTTTCGTGGCTTCTTTCAGCAGCACTGTGAAACAGCCAATCAGAGCAGCTTCACAGCCTAGAAACAGCCGCAGAGCTCAACATTATAATTATTCATGACTTTCCAAATATTTCATTTAGAAGAATTTGTAATGTAAATGACATGTGCAGCTTGATTTTTTGGGTTCTACCTAAAAAGCCATTACAATTTTCTAATGAGATATCAGAAAGAACAATTTAAATATTAGACAATGCATTTTGGCACTTTAAAATATCAGATTACAATCACTTGAAAATTTGTATGGAAAGCAAAACATTTTAATTCATAGGTTTTGCGCTTCTTGCTACGCTGCCTTCAGGCAGCTGTTATGGCTGCCTGAGGGTTAGCGTGTTAGCTTAGCAGAGCACCAAAACCTGATAATTTATGAGATTAAAATCATGTTTTTGCTCCATACAAGTTTTCAAGTGATTGAAGTAATCTGATGTGAATGATCCAGAAAAAAAATATTTTAAAAGTGCCATAGAATGCATTGATACAGTGTTTTAAATTGTTCTCTGATATCTACGTAGAAGGTATGTGGCTTAGGTAAGGGCAAAAAATCTCCAGAAACAGTTTTACATCTGCATTTACAACCCTAGGATTTCTCCCCAGAATGAAACGGTCTGTTATTGGCTTATTTGGAAGGGTCATGAATAATAATGTTGAGCTGTGCTCTGATTGGCTGTTTCACAGTGCGGCTCAATGTTGAGCTTTGCTCTGATTGGCTGTTTCACAGTGCGGCTCAATGTTGAGCTTTGCTCTGATTGGCTGTTTCACAGTGCGGCTCATTTCAGTAGCTCACAGCAGGAAGGAAACACAGGGAAAACATATAATTCAATACGTTCTTGCGCAGTTATATCGTTGGGTAATTATACTGTAAATAAAATGTGGGCATCAGGGAGCCACTATTAATATGCTGTGCGTTGAAACTGCTTTCAAATGCACGATCATGTTTTACTTTCGCTTTCGATACTCACGATCGCATGTACTCTGTTTATACTATGGAGCGCAGTACTTACCACACATTTTACAAGATCAGATGCTTGTCAGTGGTGCTCAGGATCTGTAAATCATTCGCCATCATCCTCAGTCATCTCTCCTTACTCTGTTTATGTGGTAAGTGAAATCTTATGTACTGTAATGTAACAGGCTACCGCTAGCAAGCAGCTAACCATCTCCCTTTAGTGGCTCACGTTATTTTATTAGAACGCATTATTTGCTTTCCATGCTTTTCTGAATATAGACACCAACCCATCCCTGCACTTCACATCCCCTGCACAGCCTGGAACATAACATTTATTTCCATGATCTGCCATTTTCACTGTTGTCCTCGCTTGTTTCTTCACAATACCTGCAGAACTTCTGATGGTTCGGCTGGCGGCTGCAGAACATGGGCGGGTTTATGCAAAGTATATTTTCTCAATGTTTCATTAGTCAAAACGTCTCGATCTTTGTTGTTCAGCTGCAGCAATCTCTGAAATTAGATTTTATGAATTAAAAGTCCAGAGGGACTTTTAGTAACTTACTAATGTAAACAAAACAACACTTTAGGTTGAGGATTACCCAGCAAACATAGAAGGTTCCCCTAACCTTAGTTTTTGGTTCCCATTTGGTTATTTTGCTAGGAACCAGAAACTAACATTCTGGGAACATTAGAATAACGTTCTACAAACCAAAAACTAACTTTCTGGGAATGTTAGAAGAACATTAGAATAACGTTCTAAAAACCTAAAACTAACTTTCTGGGAGCGTTATAATGACAGAATAACATTTTAAAAAACAAAAACTAACTTTCTGGGAATGTTAGAATAACGTTCTACAAACCAAAATCCAACTGTTCTGGGGACCAAAAACTAATGTTCTGGGAACGTTAAGAAAATGTTCCTGGCTAACCCAAAACAAACCATAAAAAAAATAACGTTCTGGGAACCAAAAACTAACATTCTGGGAACGTTCTGGTAACCAAAAATTGTTAGCTGGGTAGTAGGATTACTGACTGTAATATCATTTATGTTAGGCTACTGACGATTGTTTTGTACATGTTAATAGTGTAAACTTTAAAGCTTTAAATGTGTTTTTAGCAGAGTCAATAAAATTTTAAACAGATCAGCTGAAATAAATTAAACTCATATTATTATTTGATGTCAAGGTATTTATTTGATGAGTAAAAATAACCAATGCAGTCACACGATCATTATAATTTTGCAAAATAAACCCCTTCATGGTTTTACAAGACACCCCAAATCAGTGACCGGGTGATTGTGCTTTAACTTTTACATATTAAACCACACACAGAGGCTACCTGTTCTTTGTTGTTGTTTCTCCAAGCTCTAATTTATAATTTTTTTCTTTTTCTTTTTTATTCATTTTATTATATTTTGTTTGATGAATTCATTTTTAATTATTATTTATTTTATTTACTATTTTGTGTATTTGTTATTTTTGATTATTTATTTTCATTTATTGTATTATAATTTTTTGTTACTCTATAATAATAATAATAATAATAATTATTATTATTAATTATTAACACCGCCTGAGTACCACAGTATTTCCATGTTCCGCAGTTCCATTTCCGGTCGGTAGATGGCGAAGCCCCGCCCCTCAGTGAAAGTGTGTCAGAGACTCGGAGTCAGCGTGACGCAGTAAAATATGTGGTCTTGTTCTGCACAGCAGCGCACATTAACAGTCATTTTTCCTAATTAAACGCGATATTAGCGGTCATGGCGCAGAGTATGATGCTGTACTGGGGCTCCGGTTCTCCTCCGTGCTGGAGAGTCATGATCGCGCTGGAGGAGAAGCTGCTGCAGGGATACAAACACAAACTTCTGTCGTTTGAAAAGAATGAACACAAGTGTGAAGAAGTGAAAGCTCTCAATCCCAGAGCTCAGGTGCGTTCAGATGCATTTCACACTCGTGGCGTTTAGGATTTCTTATGATTGCATTGAGCTTTTACTGTGTATGCAGCTTTAAATCAGCTACAGAACAGCTGCCAAACGTTTGTTTTAATATTGCACTTTTTTCATTTTCATTTGCAGCTTCCTACTTTTAAGCACGGAGACATCATCGTGAACGAGTCGTTTGCTGCGTGTCTGTATCTGGAGGTAGAACACTGAAGGGGCGTGTCATTTGACCGAGGGGCGTGTCTTTACGTGATTCAAATATTTATAAACCGTTACGGTTGCATTAAATAAGTCAGTGTCCAGTTAAATTCACACAATCCAAGCGTGTTATAATTCTTATAAATAAGACAATAAGATGGTCAGCAAAAACAGTCAATGCAGCTGTAATTACCTGCCAAAGATGGTGAAATTAGCTGACTGTCAACTTACTATAGTTAGTTTAGTTATGGTTCTGTTACATCTGAATATTATGGTAGCCCATAAATAATTAAATGGGTCATTCTACAGAAACATCCACTTTTCTGTCCCTAGACTTTACAGAAATATTACGGTTGAAATACACAACCCAAATTGTAATTAGGGTTACAATTTTTTTTTATATTTTAAAATGAAACAATATGTTATTTGAACAATTACACCTTCCTGAGCCATCAATGTGGCATTTTCTTTTTTCTTTTTATTAATTATATAGAATTCCAAGTACCACAAAACTGCTTGTCCCCACAGCCATGTACAGCGGGAAAGTGCTTTATTTTGAGGTCAAAAACAGGATTTTCTACCATTTAAAATACAAAAGTCTATTCATAACTATCAAATATATTATATAAATGGCATAATAAAACAAAATCCCAAATAAATATTATAAAACATATAATGAAAATAGTGGTCCCCTGGAGTTGTGTCACTGGTGTTACCGCTTAACAAAAGTCTTTTATTTTGGAATAAAAAAATCACACTGATGACATCACTCGACTTCCTCCTTCCTATTTTCTAAAGATCTATGAAAAAAGGCCCATGTTTAGTCCACTGTTTCTTTTCAGTTATCAGAAATGTTCTCATTTATCTCATGATTTCATATGAAGCTTTTAGTTGACGTCACTAGTTTGACCTATTTATTGTTAGGGAATTGTAAAAAAAAAACAATAATACAAATGGTTTAAACTAATTAATTTAGTGAGTATACCATGATTGACAACATGTGGTTTGATCCCTTGCAGCAGACATTTTGTAAAATGCATTTTTCAGGAAAATTGTCACTGGTGTTACCTTCTTTCTGAGTAACATCAGTGATGGTCAGTATATCAGGTCTTATGTATGTCACTGGAGTTACTGTCACTGGTGTTACTGTGCTATGTTACTGTGCTACTGTACTGTTTTTGTCTGCCACATTAAATAAATAAAACACAATCTACTTATTTCTTGCATTTTAATTATTTTTCTGTAACTCTGACTACGTGTGCTGAAAAAAAAATTCAAGAAATAATATTTCATAAAAACTTTTAATATTGCTAAAGAAAGTAACACCAGTGACAAAAAATGATACATGTGGTCTTGAAATAATTGCACAAAAAAGCTAAAAAAAAAAAAAAAAAAAATTAAGCTGTCATTTATATGTATTCATAAAGTCAAAAGGTAATATAATAATGTGGTCTAAGTTTAAATATTAAAAAAAGAAATACATTTTAAGACATTTTTTTTTTTTTCTCCCTTCTGTCTCACAAGTCATAATTCATGATTCTGAATTGCAAGAAAAAAGTCAGAATTGTGAGGTGTGTGTCACAATTAGCCTAATTTTCAAAGGTTTTTTTTTTTTTTTCTTTTTTCTTCTGTGGTGGAAACAAAACAAAAGACAGTGTAGAAGATGTGAACACAAATGGAATAAAGATAACAAATTTCTTACGAAATGTTGCGAGACTCCTTAGGTAAATTTCAGCGGGCTGTGAAAATGGCCAGGTCTAGATACTTTTCAGATGTTATTGAGAATAATCGTCAAAATCCGACGAAAAAAAGTTATTTTCTCAACAATTGATTCATTCTTGAATCCTAGATTGGAGGTGCCCGGAGATATACCTATGGGTTTATGTGAAAGTCTTTTAGATTTTTTTTGTAGGGTGTATATCAGACATCCAAAATAATATACAACAGTGTTCATATATGCCTATGGATATACCTGCAACTCATGCTGTGTTGTCTGATTTTGAGCCGATTTCTTTATCCATGCTTCTAGACATTGTACTCAAGCTTAAGTCGACATTCTCTCCTCAAGATATTGTTCCAACAAAGCTCTTAAAGCAAGTTATTGAGGTGATTGGTCCATTTGTTTTATAATTAATAAGAGTTTACTTTCTGTAATTGTTCCAATTTATTGTAAACGTGCCATAGTGCAGCCCTTATTGAAGAAATCAAACCTGGATAAGAGTGTGTTGTGCAACTATAGACCAATTTCAAAGATTCCTTTTTTAGCAAAGATTTTGGAGAAAACTGATTTTAATCAACTTCAGTCCTTCCTTACTGATAATGCTATAGGTGAAGGCTTTCAGACGGGGTTTAAAAAAACAACATAGTACAGAATCTGCATTATTGAGAGATTTTAATGACATTTTTATGGCAACTGAATCTACTTTTGCTTTTAGACCTTACAGCGGCATTTGATACAATCAACCATCAGATTTTGATCTCGCGTTTAGAAACTTGTGTAGGTATTCGAGGTAATGCCTTGAATTGGATTAAGTCTTATCTTCAAAACAGAAGTTTCTCTGTTCAGATGGGAGAATGTATGTCGACCTCAGCCCCTTTATCTTGTGGTATTCCACAAGGGTCTGTTTTGGCACCAGTCTTTTTTTCATTGTATATTGCTACGACTTTAATCTTGTAATCTTAGATTTTTTAGTTTTTACTGTACAAGTAAATTAGTTTGAATTTGCGCAGACCTGATTTACACAAACTTTCTCAGAACGTTCTTTACACGTTGCAATCACAGTATATTAATGTGTTGGTATTTGAAGCCCATTTCCATCATGATATATAAAAAAATAAAAGGTACTGAGACTTTTTATATCAATTTGGGCTTTGTTTCTTGCAATTCTGAGTTTACACCTTGAATTCTGATTTTTTTGTTTCCGCCATGGAATAAAAAATAAAAAGGATAATTGTGGTGACTTATCTCAAAATTTGGACTTTTCTTCTCATAATTTCAGTTTATATCTCGCAATTCTGGGTTTGTATCTTGTAATTCTGAGATTTTTTTTCTTAGAATAAAGGAAAAAAATTCAAAAGATTTGTGACTGAATGCAGATTTCTTGTGGAACCAGTTTTGCGCAAGAACATAACACATAATTTTAACTCTTATCTCATATTATTCCATTAGTATGTAAATTTTGGATCTATGTTATACATAAAGATGACACAAAATCAGCAATTAATTTTTTTGTTTCTCGTTGTTACACAAACACAAAGTATTGCGTTTGAGTCAGTGGTATCTCGCAGCCATGAAATAAAAAATTAAAAAAGGCCTTTTTGTATATCAAAACTCTTTTTATATCTCAATTTTTTTTCCTTTTTTTCCCCCAACCACACATAGAATTTAAAAAATTACACAAAAAGCAGAATAAAGTAATTTGGCACTTTATCTCACAATTCTGATTTTTTTTTCTCTCAATTTAGAATCATGAAATATAAACTCTGAATTGTGAGAAAGTCAGAATTATGAGATGAAAAGTCACAATTATCTTTATATTTTTTTTTTTTAATTAAATGTCAGAAATAAGATTTTATTAATAACAAGCCAATGGATTACAGTGGAAATAAACAAAAAAAGTATTGTCTATCAAACTTGGATTTGAGTTACAAATAATCACTTACTAGTATTAGTTTCCCATGTTTTCATCATCAACTAATTTTTTTTCTAGTTCAAAGTAGATACTATTTTTATCTTCTAAGGTAGTCTTTCTTTATTTGAGATTCTGACTCAGTTCTGATGTTATCAAGAAAAATATCAAAGTGACTCTGAAAACATGTTCATCAAGGAAGAGTGGTAATAATGATTGATTTTTTTTTGTAATAAAGCAATCAGACTGATGACTAACGGGTGTGTTTTTGGTTTCTAGAGCGCGTTTAAGTCTCAAGGCACCCGTCTGATCCCAGATGACCCGGCTGAACAAGCGCTCGTCTACCAGCGAATGTTTGAGACCAACAACCTGCAGCAGAAAATGTGTAAGTGCCCTCAACAGTCAACATACTTCAACTCTAAAAACATGCAAACGTCTTCAGTGTCTTTCTGCTGTCAAATCTTGACTGATTTTTATCAAGTAAATGTCAGAATAACTGCAGTCATATTTCCAGATGAACTCTTACTGGACTGAAGCAGCTCAGCTTTACCTGATTCTCCATCAATCATTTTTTAGTCTCAAATCTGATCATCAGGATCTTTTGAGGAGCGTTTGTTTCCAGAAGCTTTACTTTCACTGTTCCTCGGTGGAGGAATGATCTTCACAAGCCTCCAAAACATCTCACATCATCTGAGGAGCGTTTATCTCTCAATCAGCACTGGATTGCGTTGCATTATTTGTTTGGATCATTTCAATCTCGTCTTACTAAGACATATTATTGGAGATATAGAGTGACGACCAGAGTTGGGTATAATGCGTTACATGATCACTGTATTCTAATTACTTTTTGTATCTCAGTTATATCTACTTAAGTTACAACTGCAGTGTTAAGAAAAAATGTGAAGTAAAAATAATTTTTAAATCATGTTTTGTGCGTCAGTATATGCCAAAATGTGAAATGCAAAATTTAAAAATGTTGCACTTAGGGATGAACCGAAATGAAAATTCTTTGTCGAAGCCAAACAAAATTAAACACTGGGATGAAAGCCGAATACGGATTTTCGCATTTTTTTCCCCATGTATTTTGCCAATTTTTTTTCACCATTGCATAAATTAAATAATGCTTTTTACTGTTTTGTCTTGCTTTTCAAAGAAAAAAAAACAATTACAAAATAACAATTTAAAATGATATACTTAACACTGAACATTTTTAACATTCTAGCAGAGATTATACCAACAAAGTACAATTTAACTTAAAATGAATAAGTTAGTCAAATAATTTTTGGGGGTAATTTTTGAGACCCCCTTCTTGAACCAGGCATGTATTTTTTTTACTGTACAAATAATTGCAGCCTTGCTGAGCAGAAGAGAATTCTTTTAAAACATTAGAAAATATTTCAGATCCCACAGATACAAATCTATTACAGATTTGAACACTATGCATTAATGTTAGGATATAGTGTATTAATATAGCTGTTGTAATTATTATTATCATTATTATTGTCTTTTTCATTTTATTTTACAGAACAACAGTAAAATTACTAAACTAACATGCTGATGTTGATGGAGCTTTCATTTTGGCGGAAACCCCCAGGAAAACCTCAGTGCTTCTTTTTGTTGACAACAGCAGATTTATAAATGATTCTCACCAAGAATTTGGGAAGATGTTTGTTGCACGTATCACATTGTCACATGCCTTGTAAAAATTCATAAAAATGTTACTGAGCAGCTGACGAGTAACACTGTTTCAGCGCAGATTTTCCTCACGCTTTGGACTCTGAACCCTGGCTAAGGAGCTCGTGCTGCACTGTCAGAATACATGCAATTTGTGCGTGAATTAGAAAACATAACATTCTGCAGTTTATTTACTAATTGTTTGAGGCCATTTCATGATTTCAATCATCATACAGTAACCAGCAACAACCACCTCTTCCACTTCTCATTGGAGTCATGCGATGCAGTGCTAAACAGTCTCTCGCTGTCGGTGCTTGTATTTTTGCATCTTTCTCAGACAGTTTTAAATGCTTCCACACTGCCGACATGTTTGCTGCATTAGCGCGCCTCTGTCTGATCGCGTCACGTCATTGTTCAGTACATATTATTCGGTCTTTTTGCTTATTATTAGAGCTTGTTTTGCTATTTTCGACCGAACAATTTCGGTTGCTGAACATTCGGTGCATCCCTAGTTGCACTCGATTTCACATATTTTAGTCTGGCATTATAGTTTGGGAAGAGTTCAGTGTGTACAAGTTTATGTCACAATAACACTAATCTAAGTAAAAATAAATGACTCTTCAGAGATCCTCCGCTGAATTGCATCGCGTTCTTCTTCTGAGGTAAATACAAGGTTGATTCCTCCCAGCGCATCTTCTTCCAAAAACGAAAGGTAGCCGAAATGAACTTGATGAATCTTGCTGCTTTGTTTATGGAGGGGACGTGGGCATTTACAAGTTTGTGTGTCTCACCTGGATGATTATCACATGAATAGCGCACGCCGCACGTGAGTGTGACCACATTACAGATAATGAGCTCAGATGGGAAATACATGGACATTGTGTTGGTTTCATACGAATTACTTTATCACAAATTAGTTTTCGACATGACTGACTTCATGTAAAAACAGACACTTCAAGCTTTCTTTAGATATTTCTCATGTCTGTGTGTCAAGTATTCGCTGATTTATTTATTTTTGTGGCACATTTCTGAAGGATATTCGCAGAGACTGAGACGGCAGAAAGTGCACGGTAGATGGTAGATGTAAATGTAAATGTATTGCTCTTATCTGTACTATCAAAAATGAGGAAACATTTTAAGTTCTTTTCGCTGTTATCAGGAAAAAAATGCAAGTGATCGTTCAAGTTGCTGTTTTGATATTTATGTAATTTTTCAGTCAACATTAAAATAATGAAAGAACTATGAGTTTCATTGCTTTTTTTAATAACTTGAAAATTAAAGTAAACTTGATAGTAATTAGTAATCTGATTATTTTTTTAAATGCAGTAATCAGTAATCCAATTAAAATGTTAAAAAAGTAATTACTAATTTGTAGCAGATTACTTTTGAGTAACTTACCCAACACTGTTGATGACTAATATTTATATAATTCTATGACAGTATCTGCTGTGCTGTTAAAAAGATCTCATCGATTTACATCACAAGCATCAGAATTTCATCATAGAAATAGCATCTGCAGCAAATTGCATATTTTTGAGTCCCTGAATGAAACTGAGCTGTTTTTCCTCCATATTCTCACCGTATCAGACTATATGAGCCATAAAAGCCTGATAAATCAAATATGATAAACACATATGCGCTGTTTTTTGTTCAGATGACGTGGCTTTCTATGAGTGGCATGTTCCTGAAGGAGAGAAACATGAATCGGCTCTGAAGAGGAATAAAGAGAATTTAATCGCTGAGCTCAAACTGTGGGACGGGTACTTGGAGAAGGTCAGATTTTATTGATATTATAAATCATGCATTTATTACGTTAGATTGCCGGTCTCATTAGAATGATTCATCAGTTATTTTCTTCATCTAAATGTAACGAGTCACTCCACCAATCATCAGATAGTCATTGTTTTAGGCTGCTGTTGCAATTAAGTGCAACCTGTCTTATCAGTTGTTCATGCAATAAAATGATTAGAGTTATGAATGGTGAACTTGACCTTTGGCCTCCATGCCTTTGTCTCAAGTTTTTTTGTTTTTTTTTACATTTCCTTCTGAAATGAATCGCATTACAAAAGCCAAATGGATTATGAATGCACGTTGATTGTAATGATAAAATTCTTGTCTTTATTAGTAGAGGAGATGCTGTTACTGTATTTGTAGGGATAATAATGAACTTCTCTAATGAGGAGTGATTTGTTCTTCAGATGGGTAAAGGCTCGTTCCTCGCTGGCAAGAACTTCACCATGGCCGATGTGGTTTGTTTCCCCGTCATCGCGTTTTTCCCACGACTTCAGTGAGTGAATCGCTCTGGATATAAAGCGGTTTTCAATGACTGTGTGTTTTTACCCTCATAATGCATTCAGGTCAGTTTTTACACAGAAGAGATGCATAAAATTCTTTTAAAAAAAAAAAAGAAGCAGTTTTTAGTAAGGGAACAAAACTTTGCAAAAGCATTAAGACCTTCAAAATATATATTATATTTTATAATACATTTATATAATATATTACATATATTTTTTTTCCCCATATCTCACACACTTTTGGGACTGAATTTTGCTGATAAATATGAATATGTATGTTTAATGACAAACCATTGCAGCATGAAAAAAATGATTTATTTTTGATTAAAAACTCTTCAGAGTTATAATTATGTTGTTTTGTTAGAAATAAATATGTAAGTTTCAATTTGGACTGTTTTTGAGCAATCCTGAGTTATAAATTCAAATGAATTTAATTAAATCTATTCGTTCCATTGGGATTAAAACTAGAGATGCACCGATTGACCGGCCAGTGATCGGAATCGGCCGATTTTTCGCATGACCGGCCCGGATCGGTGACCGGCCGGTCAGTCTCATGTCTTGCCGATTCCGAGCCGATCCTTGACGTCACAGCCACGCGCACACTCACAGTTGCGTGGAAACGCGTCGTTTCGCGTGAGAATGATTCTAATTTTAATGGCATTCAGTGTAAACGGCGACTGATAATGTATTTATGTCGTGCCAGATGAGGCTTGCACAGCCTGAGTGAGTGTCTGAGAGAGACAGCACACACAAAGTAACTAAAAAAAAAAAAAAAAGGAAGATATTTACAAAATATGATTTAGATAAGCAACATTATAAGGCCATGATGTTTCCCCGAATATCAATATCAACACGATTGCAATGTGACACTGATTTTATACAATAGTATTTCAGTAAATAAGAAGTTAAAATTAAGCAACTTAGATTTTAGACAAAATATTGACTGGTTTTGCTCAATTTCGCTGACGAAAATAGCTCCGATCAAAGCCACAGCAGAACTGTTGTGTGTCTCCGAGCAACACACAGCGGTGTTTCGTTACTGAATGAATCCACGTTTTGAATGAATCGAGTGAGTCAATGATTCAGTGGCCCATTCATAAGGACAGTCACTTGCCTCGTTTCTGAATGAATCAGCCGTTTGAATGAATCGGTTGAATGAATGAATAAATGACTCACTCATTAAAACAGACACTTGCCATATTTAAAAGTATCATTGCATTTTGTCAACATTTATTTGTATGTTTTTAAAAAAATATGTAAAACATTAATCTTATAAACTTATTTATGCATTTGAAATTGTGCAGTGTAAATGCATTCATGGCACCTCAGCTTCATCAAACTGTCTGTAAATGCATCTAATGCCAGTTCAGATGCAGCTTGTTTCCTCAGCAGTGGAAAGACAGTTTGTTAATAATTTCATTTGAATGGTAACAACTCTACAGTTTCTTATTATGCTAACTGAATTAATTGAAACAATGTCAGAATTTGATGTGAAAGATGACACATTTAATGAGGTTAGAGGACAAAATGAGCATTTATAAACAGTGGGAAATGACATCTGTTTCTTTACATACAGCAACTCATTTGAAGTTAACTATTTCTTCCTCTTTCCAGTCACAGAGCACTTTATTTTGAGAGTTGTTTAAGTGAGAGAAAATCTGTAACTTAGTCCAGATTGGGGGAATTGTAGTATTTAATTTATTTTATTATGTAAATAATTTTTGCATTGAAATTTGCATAGATTTTTGTTTGTATATGCTGTCAATTATAGTTCTTAGAAAGAAAATCGGAATCGGCAAAAATCGGTATCGGCAGGTCACACTTCCAAAAAATCGGAAATCGGAATCGGCCAAGAAAATTGCAATCGGTGCATCTCTAATTAAAACTGATAATTCTCAGGTTATATGCTTTTATAAATTTCATACAGTGATCTATTCAAATAAAATTTATCATCAATATTGAAGAAATAAAGATTTTTTTTTATCATAGATTTTTTTGGTCTGGTTCAAGTGTAACTTGAAATTTCAAAGAATTTTTCATTTTAATTACTGAAGAGAGGTAAGTGCAGTAATAACATGATAACATTCAAAACTCCCCCCCCCCCCCCTTTCTCTCATTAATGAGAAGTTGCTGATCAGATACAGTATGGTTTTAGTTGAAATATATTGTCATGAGTGCTTTATAAAATGATTCTTTGAATGTGAAAACAGTATCAGATATTGAATGCATCATGAGGGTTAATGATTGATGCTGTCAGGTGAAGGTTGAGATGGGGCTGGTTTAATGTTTGATCTGGTTTCAGCTGTCCTCCAGAGCGTTGTCCCAGACTGATGGAGTACTACGAGATGGTAAAGGACCGTCCCAGTATTAAAGCCAGCTGGCCTCTTGACTGGCTGGAGAAACCTGAGGGTCAAGACACGCTCAAGAACCTGTGAAGGACATCCCGAACACACCAGCAGCATAAATCCATCAGTGAATTCAGATTTATGTTCAGCTTACTGTATTAAATCGCAAGCCTTGACTGTGGTCAGTCTCGTTTACAGTTTTGTCTGTATTTTTCTGACATTTAACCTCAATCATTTATCTTTAACCCAGCTGGCCGCTTTATTTGTGAACTCATTTTTGAAGATAAAGCTCATTGTTGTGTCTGTAATGATTAACGTTAATAATTCCTATTGCTGTTTGGGGCTAATAAAGTTTTATCCTGTTCAGTCCAAATAAAGAACATATTCACCATCAGTTTTACCACCAGTTTTAAATTAGCAATATATATATATATATACACACACAGACACATATGTTTGTATAACAAGGAAATTGTTGAATAATTTTGCATGTTATACCAAGAAAAGAAAAAAATTTGAAACGAATGCAATCATATGCTTATTGTATACGATTTCCAAATTATGAAAATTTTCATCTTTTACTATTTTGTCAAGTCATTGTGTGAATTACTAATTAACAGAGACTGGCACAAAAAATGATCATAAAAAATAAATAGTAGGCTTATTTTCTAACTAATCAATAACCAACATGAAGTACTTCTGTTTGGTGTTATAGATTTGAGCATCAGAGCTTTTATTCTGCTTACGGTAACTATTTTAAGGTGTCCATGTTACATGTACTTACTTTTATAACAATGAATTATGCATAATTACATTCAACTAGCCCTAAGCCAAACCCTCATCCTAACCCTAAGCATATAGTAAGTACATGTAATTAATATTACTCTGCATCTAAATGTATAATTACACTGTAACAAGGACATCTTCAAATAAAATCTAACCCTGCTTTCAATTCTGCTTTAAAAAAAAAAAAAAAAAAAAAAAGTTTGTTTGGGAAAGCTCATTATTTACACTGTTAAAAGCATTATATACTATAAAAAAGAAATGAAGCAAAAATTCAATACAATATTTTTATTTATATAGCTCCTTTCCAACACCAAAGGTCGCTTCACAAGTCAGGTTTAAGGAACAGAAACAAATAAACATCAAACAGAACACATACCAAGGGCTGAAGGCTTTAGATAAAATATATCACTTTAGAAAGAAGAGAGGTGAAACGCCAGTAATATACCTTTTACATTTTCGCCAACATTTATTAAACTTTTCTCTTTTTTTTTTGCAATGTAAAAAATGACTTTGTTGACAAAACATCAACTTCTATAAATGCATGTGTGGTTCAGAAGATGCAGCTAAGGTTTTGAATAAACACTGGTAATCAGTGGCTACAAAACTTTAAAATCTTTAATTAAAAAAAATCTTTCAATGACAACAGAATACTCATGGTTTATGTTAAAACTCAAGTATGTTTTTTGGGGGTTTTTAATTTTACTATTGACCAGATTATTCGGGGGAAGCGCGAACGCAGTCCCCCCTATCAGAAATTATGCAGTTGAGATTCTCACATGTGGAGAACTCATTAAGGTCAGAGAAGCCAGAGTGCAACAGCTAATCCTCACTTAAGGCGATTCACCTTCCTGATCATGGAGGCGTTTCTGCCAGGTAAGTATGAAAGACAGCGACGCCGATCAGAGACTCACTCCGCCGCACAGCGATCACAGCGACGGTGAGGAACAAACATCACCGCGCTCTTCGAGATAGGTATAAACGGAGGTCGAAGCCAGCTCCAAATGCCTAATCCTAAAACCCAATCCTAAACCTACCCTCCCTCTTGGAGCTGCCCAAC
>JAFVLL020024880.1:0-25343 GCA_021397915.2 Tor tambroides | reverse complement strand
GCAACTTAAGATGCAGAAATTGCAGGGACTGACTGTACCCATTAACTTTGAGCTAAGCATCTTGCTAAAGGCAAAACCATCTCAGAAACCACCTTGAGGCAAAGTGTCTTGCCAAGGGTGAACACAGCAGGGCAGGGCTGTGATATAAGTGTTATTCTCATCTGAACTTAAAAAAAAAAAAAAAAAAATCCAGGATCAATCTCTCAGTCTTTAAGCTTAAAGGTATACTAGATTTCTACCATCATCCCCATCTAAATTATGACCTGCAGTTATTGTTACTAAAAACAAGGAAGATTCTAAGCAATCCAACCATAGCAAACTGACACTGAATCAACTGGGCTCTAGATGTGTTATGTAATATGTTCATATTGGAAGTTAACTCTTACAATGAATCAATTTCTACTACAGCCCAATAAAACAATTTATAGCACAGTATTTTAATTCACAAAAGCCAATTATAGATCATTAAAAAGGTTCTCTATAGTCTCAAACACAAGAAAACACTGATATAGAGTTCTTAGTGTATTTTATGTGCATAATCCTTTGCATTAAAAAAAGGAATTTATTGCATAAAATTTGATGCAGCATAACACAAACATTCAGTTACTTGTACTGCAAACAATATACTTCATACAGCAAATTTATTTGTCTGTAATAACTGAATTATTTAGATTTGTAGCATCTTTGTGTTGTTAAATGGTAACATTTTAACCAATGTGTGAAAAAATACATAATAAATAAAATGAATGAATGAGTAGGCTAAATAAAATTAACAATAAAAATAAATGAATAAAAAAAATAAAATTTAATAATATAAATAAAAATGAATGAAAGTATGCATGAATGAAAAAATATCATCTCCCCTTTAACAAATTGAACATATAAGTAGTTTTAAACTAGACACTAGGAGTTTACCTTTTTCTTTTTCCGCAGTGCTACTTTCACTCCGTCCACGGACACGATGATGTTGACTTTCTTCTTTTTGATATTCTTCACTTTAAATTCATACTGTAAGGAGAAGAGGAAAGATAGAGATCATTATGGGAAGAAATATCAATACTGAGCAATTATTTTTCCACCCTTCCAGGACATCTAAGGATACTTCTATTAATTAAATTCAATCCAAGACCCCATTTAAATAGAAATCATGTGGTCCGTCCTCTGCAAACATCAATAACTTCACCCTTTTTTATTGGCGTATATGCCCTTGCCGAGAACGAGCTCAAATGCCATTAACATTCTGACAAATGAAATGCAAGATTGGAACTTTTAAAATGAGCCAAGCGCTTATCAACAGTGTGGAAATCGGAAAGGGAACAGCAAAGCCTTTGAAGTGCATCTGGATAGAATCGAGTTTCTAGTAAATGAGTTTCTCTATAGCTTCTCAGCTCGGAGTTAACTTTGTGATGTACGCAGCGCTCTTCCGCTATTCAGAGAGGCATTAGCCTGCTTAGAGATGTATGGATGTGGGTGTCGGTACAAACAACTATGAGCAAACACTCTTACACAAGTAAACAAGAGTCTCCGCAGGGACAGCATGAAAAGCAGCGTGTTCTCATTTTTCATTTCTACTCATGTACAGTGTACAAATTCATATGGACACACACAATATTGTTCAAAAGTACACCAAGTTGCCATTGGGCTTTAATTAATACACAGAACGTCAAATTCAAGCCTAACATCCTTCAAAGCAACATGTTGAAATTGTAACACCATCAATACCACCATAGCTGAATAGTCCTTCTAGCTACTTTTGTTTGTTCACTAGCTAATGTTAAATAACGAGGAGAAAGTTTGCTTTTTATGTGTCTTCCTGCTTACAGACAAACATATGAAACAAAAAAGTCGATTCTATGACCCATTTTGGGCCGTTTTGTCAAAGCAGAATTTGGACTAGCCACTGCTGTCACAAAGATGCAAAATGTTTAAATCAAGATGCAAAATCCAGTGTTAATAAATAAATTTGATCAAATGCAATATGAATATGTATGAATCAAATACATGTAGGGCCTCAATGCGGAAAACGCAGATGGAATCACAGAATCCATTCATAAAAACAGAATTTACAGTATAACGTGGAATGTCGGATGGACGGATAAATCAAAAGTAGGTCATTACAGTTAATCAAAACACGATATGGTCTAGTGTCTGTGAATATTAAGCCGCAAAAATACTATTTAAATATGAATCCTGCAAGTTCTGTGTGTCTGTGTGAATGAATGGTTTCATTTACTACACACATACTGAAGCGTGTGTGAGGCAGTGTTTTCATCCTCTGCCGCCTCAATATATGAGTACATGAACACATAAACAATCTCTAGAACTGCTCTGATAGTCACTTCATAAGGATTTTACCATTTCTTTTGAGAAAAATATGGTCATATCATATACAAACAGAAACTTAAAGGTCTTCACAGCAACACATCAAAATAAAAGTTCAGTTTAACTTGAAGAAACTTTGACAAATATATTACATAATGTAATGATAGTATTACTACTACTAAATATTATTATTATTAGTAAAATTATTTTTAAGGAATATTTATCAGAAACAAATATTTAACAGAAAAATGAAAATACACAACAGTAATTCTGGAAAAAAATAATAATGAAAATAATAATGTAATTATTTGATTATTACAATTTAATGAAACCATTAAAATGGAATTCAGAAAAATATTGGAAAACACAGAATGTGGTTAAAAAAATAAAATAAAACTGAATTTGAGAAAAAAAAAAAAAAACATTTCATAGGGACTTTAGTGTAATTTTTGTTAAACTCAATAAATTGCTGTTAAACTAAGTTTCATGATATCAATTAATTATACATGCTTTTTGATTAATAAAAAGTTAATTTAACCATGAAAACAAAGTCTAGAAAAATTAATAATAATAAAAAGGCATCCAGAAAAATTAAAAATAAATAAATAAAACGGAATTTGGGAAAAAATAAAACTGACTTCATAGGGCCCAATACATGTAATATGCAATATCAATAAATGATAAATAAACCATTTAAATAGTGTAATATATATTAATGTAATTTAAAATACATGAAGTCCATATTTTTCTTCTTTTCTTGAGAACACAAGAATGCAAATGAGACTTTGAATCATTTTCACTGAAACCAGAGTCAAACTTCTCAATTCTGTCAACATTAATGCAAAATTTAAAATGAGATGCTATTAAAATATCTCATCATACCACATTTACCATTGCTCTATGAAATGTCGCAGTCAAAATCCAGTCATTTCAAAAGGAATCCGTACCTTCCAGAATTTTGTATGAGGGCGAAAGTTTTCCTCATGCAGATTTCACTCATGTTTGAGTTGATGATGCAGACTCATTACGCCGACCAAAAGAAAGCTGCTTGGTTTGAAAGTGACTTCTGTGTGAACAGCGCTTCAAACACGTTGCTACTGACAATAATCTATGGACCTTTGGTCTGTGAAATTTTGCTGAAATATCACATCTTAAGTGCTCTAATACTCCCTAGGAAACTCAATCATTGTGACATTCACAATATTGATTAATTTAAATTCAGTTAATGCAATTCTATTGGCAATGTGATATTTACGATATTATAACTATTCAATATATCACGCAGCCATAATTAATAAAAAATTAATTCATGAAAACATACATTAACAATAGCAAGGAGAGAAATTTTTTAGCAGTAAATAAGCACACGCTGAAATGTTGTCAGGGTTATTGTAGACCGAATCCCCCGCACTGTGAAGGGCCAATCATCATTCAATATAATTTAATGCTCAGCACAGCATAAAAAATATAAACAAAAGAAAACAAAAGCACTAATATACAAGCTGTCAAGGCCGCCACGTGCACCTAGGTATTAATACTAACCAGGTGATGGCACGTTTAACGCTCTCTTCCATTTTCACCCCCTCTCTGCAGTAATGCCTTCCTGTTTGTCTCATTTTAATTGAGTTTCTTTCAGCCACCTGGAGCCCATTTCTTGTCTCTCAGCAGGTGCTGAGTGAAATTTCATCTAGTATTGACACACTAGGGTCAAAGAAGATACAGACACTGCTGTCTGTAAGAGACGTATGAATTAAAGATTAAACCAAAAGATAAAACCATTTCACTAGACCCTTCCTAAAACAACTTTTGTGATTTAACCTTGTTTTCAGTTTCCTACCATACAAAAAGAAATGAAAAAATAGAGTTTAGAGTTTAATTCTGCAACATTTACTTGAAAATGATCTTGTGTACTAAATACTGAAGAAAGAATTCAATTTGCTCAAGATGTGCATAACAGGCATGGAAAAACTTTTTACGCCGGTGTTGAAAACAGAACGAAGTTGAGACATGCATACTCAAAGTCAAACAATGAGGAGCATTGAGCTTATCTTGAATTCCTTTCTGAGCTGAACCTACAAGGTCACAGCAAAGTTCAAACAACCAAACGAGAAAACTAACCATGATTTCAGAACGGTTTCAGAGCCAAACCTGAATGTTTTGAGGAGAACTGAGAAAACAATATCATACAAAATGGAATAAAATATGGCAATGATTCCTGTACTGAACCATCAATGAACCAAAAAATGCAAAAAGCAAGAATACGAATCCTAAATCATTTGAGTTATGTGATATAAGCACAGCAGCACTAGTAGTCTGATTCATGAATATACTTTTTTCAATAAAAAGTTCAAATGCACAAATTATGAATCCTCACTGAACTTACTGAATTGACCTGATGTAAAAAGAGTAACCGCTCTGACGCAAAGTGAAACTCTGACTTCACAAAATGAAGCAGTTTGTTGATATGACAACATGTAGTTAAAAGATACACAGTTGCAGATACAAATACACCTTTCCAGGTGTTTATTACTTTTAACATTGTTCACTAAGGGATTATTAGACAGATTTGCAAATCAAATTATTAGAATTATTTATTGAAAAGGACTGACTCAAATTCCCTTGTGCAGCTTGTGAGCTATAGCAATATCTAACAAAACATTTTAGAGCAAAACCAGAAAGATTTTATATGGCCTGAAAAAAAATTAAATAAAAATTTCATAATATATTTTCAAGTTTTTCCATGATTGTGAGAACACTGACTGTACATAAATAACTGTTCAAAAGTTTGAGGCTGGTAAGTCCATTGTATCACCATGGCTGCATTTTTTTTTTTTTTTTTTTTTTGCAGTAAGAGTAATATTTTTATGTATTATTACAGTTTAGTATAGTTGTTTTCTATTAGTTCTATTTCTATTAGTCTATTATCATTAGTTGTTTCTAATGTATTTTATTATATTTTAAAATGCAATTTATTACTGTTGAGGTCTGTATTTTCAGCATCCATTCCTCCAGTATTCAGTGTCACATGATCATTCAGAAATCACACTAATATGCAAATTTAGTCAGAATCATCCCTTCTTACTCATGGTTTCAGTTGTGGAAACCATGATACACTTTTCTCAGAATTTTTCTGGGATACACTAGTGTTAATCATAATAAACAGGTCAGAAGACTAACTTTAATGAATCGTCTCCAATTGCTCACTGAACAGATGTCTGACTTGTGGAATCGGCTACACAAACAAAATTCTGACACTATCAACACTATCTTTCGAACAAAGTATTGTTCCTCAGATAAAAAGGTGATTCAAGTAGCCAATGCTCATTATGGTTTACAGCTTGACTGAATAAAACCTTCCAACATGGGACAACTATGTACACTCTTTACAAATAATATGGCAGGCACACTAGATCCACTGTATCCCTAAAGTCATGGTGATTTTGATATAAAAATTAAGGGATCATAATTGCTATTATCTATTATACACTTCATAGACCTCATAATTCCTCTGCTGTGAGGTGGTGAAAATAATGCACAACTAACAGAGCAGAAGCCATTCATTTGATCTACAGTGCACCTTTAAAACGTCAGGCTCGTTTTGCTCATTGCAACAGCATTCACAACATCCTACATCGGTCGCCTTTGAGAAATGGCATCTTTCAACAGAATGACATTCACACGCTGTTGAGGCTAGATTAGGATTTTAGTAACCCTCCTGAGATCAGGAGATTCAGTGCGATACATTGCCAGCAATCTACAAATCAAATCCTGGGTCACTCGTGACAGCTACATGAACGCGCACAGGCTGGGGCAAAGACTTCTTTTATTACACTACTACACTACTAAATCTGACACATTCATTCATTCCATCTTAACAGGTACGATTATGAGTTGATTATTGAACCACCCTGAGAGGTAGGGTGATCCATCATAATGACACCCTCCATCGTAGACGGCACCTAATTTTTTGTCTTGTCCCCAGACATCAATACTTACACAGCAGACTTGATAGTCTGATCATGCATGTGGGTGAGACTGAAAATAATGCTGCATCAACTAATCACTAAAACTTGATCCTCAAGTCAATAATGAATTTCATAAACAACTGTGCATGGGAAACACATCTGGTGCAGGCCATTCGTTGACATTTCCGTTAATTTCAACAGCAGTTGCTCAGCTGGCACATGACTCCTCAGAAGTATGCAGATTGCTTTCATAAAACCATTTCTACATAAACTGTTGCACTAAAATCAATAAGGCAATCTCCATAAAAATCTTGTTTTTTTAATACATAGAAGTGTTCTGCTTGTGTTCATAAAACAGCAAAAATCTACAGCGGGAGGAATCCTATTTGACTTTTAGGAGCTCTTTTTTGAATTCTTTTAATGAACAATTCAAAATGACTCACAAACTCAGTTGTGACTGATTTAAACCAGTCTGATGAATCCTTCACTGAATGAATTCACTGAATCCAGCAGAGCAGCTTCTGAACAACATCTGACTCACAAGTTGTCATTACTTTCAGTTATGTTTGTCATGAAATGAAATGTTTAAAATTTAAAGAACAGTGTCACATCACTTTTCAGAAATCATTCTAATATGCTGATTTGGTGCTCAAGAATAATTTCATTATCAATGTCAACAGCTGCTTATTTTTGTGGAAACCACGATACATCTTTTTCAAGGTTATGAACAAAGTTCAAAGGAACAGCATTTATCTGAAATATAAATCTTCTGTAAATGTCTTTACTGTTGCTTTTATCAGTTTAATACATCATTGCTGAATAAAACTACTTTATTTTAAACAAATTCTTACTGACCTCAGTCTGACAGGAGTCAATTTTTAATGAAGTAATTTTAAATGCACTAAAATCAATAAAACTTACTATTTTGAAATAAGTTAACAAAAACATAAAATTATACAACACTGTAAACCAGAATATTATACCATAATAAATCCAGATTATTATATAAGCTAAATCATTTGTGGATTATCCAATAATAAAATACCTGAAAGTCAATGGGAACACTTTGGATTTAGAGTAGGGGTGCTCCGATCAGGATTTTTGAGGCCGATCACCGATAGCAGTATCTGCCGATCCGATCACCGATATCGATCTTTTTAAAGCCTTCTTTTTATCATGTAGAATTATTTATAGTGATGATCCAATCAAGATTTTTAGACATTTATTCAGTGCCTGAATTTCATTTTTGAAAATGAATTCCCCTCTTAGGTAACTCTTGTGAGAGAGGATTTTTTTTAATTTGAGGGGTGGAGGAGGACATTTTTTTTTTTTTTTTAGACATTTTTCAAAAATATATAATTTATCTCACCTAAATGTTTGATCATGCACTACATTTTTGTTTTGACAATCGTGCAATTGTTGCACAATAGCTTACACACAGCAAATGCCTGATTTCATGAGCTGTATGTGAGATGGGCCTTTTACACCTGGTTAACACATACTCCGTTTGCAGTGTGTATGCAGTCCATGTGCTGCAGTCCAAGAGCTGATAAAAATGTAAAACTGTAACTTGAATGCAATGTAAGTTGCTTTGGATAAAAGCATCTGCTAAATGCATAAATGTAAATGTGCGGTACGTAAGCGGTGCAGAAGCAGCACTGACTGTGCTTCCACACAGGAGTCTGCAACTGATCCATGGCTGTTTACTACAAATGCAACATTTATTCATTGTTTTGATTTCAAATCCAAACATTGTTACTTAAAATGCTTTTTCAGCATTGTGATCCTTTTTTACACAGTACAGTAACACAATCTTTCATAGATGTGTTTAAATGCAATACTTTTGCATTTACTTCTAGATTTATATATTAAGTTGCTCAAGCAAGTGACAAAACATTTAAACTACTTTTCTTACATTATCACAAACGTTCTAAATGTGACCCTGGACCACAAAACCAGTCATAAGGGTCAATTTTCTGAAATTGAGATTTATACATCATCTGAAAGCTGAATAAATAAGCTTTCCATTGATGTATGGTTTGTTAGGATAGCACAATATTTGGCCGAGATACAACTATTTGAAAATCTGGAATCTGAAGGTGCAAAAAAATCTAAATATTGAGAAAATCGCTTTTAAATTTGTCCAAATGATGTTCTTAGCAATGCATATTACTAATCAAAAATGAAGTTGAGATATATTTACAGTAGGAAATTTACAAAATATCTTCATGGAACATGATCTTTACTTAATATCCAAATGATTTTTGGCATAAAAGAAAAATCAGTAATTTTGACCCATACAATGTATTTTTGGCTATTGCTACAAATATACCCCAGCGACTTAAGACTGGTTTTGTGGTCCAGGGTCACAAATGAAAACTTACCATTGAAGTCAGCTCTACTGCCTGTTCTTTGGCATTTAAATCTTTTACAAGCAATCCTGTAGTTCACAAAGAACAATGCGCTGTCACTTTAATTCAGCGTGTGCAGCGGAAACGTTGACGCTGATGCACTGCCGGACCGCAACCATGTGCATTATGAACGCGGAAAAAATACGCACCGCATAAGCAATGCAAACGGTGTGTGTGCGCGCGCGTGCGCGCGCTTCGAGTGTGCATTACTGCACGGTCTCCAGGAGTGAATGGTTTAAACACTGGCAAGAATTAAAAAGAAATGCAATTTATAAACTTTAGTGACAATGCGACACTGCCTCGATTGTGCAAGTGACAATTCCTGTGTCATTGTGCAACGTGCAGCTCGCTTATAGTGCAGACGCGATGTGATTTGAAGCCATTTGCGCATTTTGAGAGAGAAAGAGAGAGAGCGCGCGCGGTGATTCACTCAGGCTGTTTGTGAAATTATGTCTCACAGAAACTTCTCAAATTACTTTATAAGTTATTTAATGAAGAAATATGAATTGTACAGCATTATAATTATATTCACCCGCGCCGGACAGAGACTGAGAAGGTGCCGCTGCACGTTTTGTCAATCCTCTCACGGCAGGCGCATCATCAGCTTGAGATCGGCCTTTTAGAGACCGCCGATCAAACATCCCAACGCGATTATCGGCCGATAGTGATCGGTAGCCGATCAATCGGAGCACCCCTAATTTAGAGATTCAATATATTCATTATAATAGATGTTCAAGGATGTCTAAACATATTGTGATATTGTGTGATGTAAAGGCTAAATCAGACAAGCTACATTATAACATTTCCACCAAGGGCAATCTGACAGTTCCTGGAAGGAAAGAATAGAAATCAATGCACTCTGTACTTTCCAGGGTTACAGAAGTCACGACGTTCTATCTCGTGGCTCTTTACCACACCTCTTTTGATAGAGTTTTGTATTCTAGAGAGCAAGTGAGTCACAGGGCCGTCCATATCTACAATCCTCCAGCAGCACAATGGGACAGACAATGTGTCAGAATTAATCATCAGACATGGTGGATCTTGGTGACAATTTCTGTGGCTTATCAAAAGGTAGAGGCTCAAGAGAGAAGAAAAGGTCTCAGAACAGACAAATCCTGCTGGAGAGAAGCACATCTGTCTTGCAAGTTTACGCAGACAACAGAAAAAACAAACTCTGTCAAGAATCTAATCTTGAATCAATATCCAGATGATATATGACACCTACATTTCACTGCCACAGCTGAGGAAAAACTTGACTGTCAACAAGCCTTTTTTCCATGATACCAAAAGACACAGACACGCTCTGAAACAACATTTAGATTCATTCAGTGTCCATGGCTACACAAGATACTATCAAAGATGGCGTTCCCATGGCAACCAATAAAGATATCCTCAAGGCATCCAGAAGGACAGCAAATTGTTGAAAATAAATTGATGAGTTCTGACAAACTGATCTTGAAATATTATCCCAGAGTAACCAACCTTTAGTCAAGCATTAACTTCCAGTGAGATATGGGAAACAAAACCAGTTTGTCATCCATAAACCAAGTTTTATGGATTTGAAAAGATTCGATTCCGAACGTCACAAAAGATCTGATTTCATTATGCTCTGAAATGAAAAGACTAAGTAAAATGAAAAGCAGAAAGTGAGACACTGAACCTCTTTAGAATAAATGACATGATACTAAATTTTACATTTTCCATGCCACTAAAAAGTTGCCGACACAATTTTAGAGTGTTGAGGGTGTGTTGTGGTTGCTAAGTGGTTTTGGGTGGTTGCTAGGGTATTGAGGATGATTGCTAGGTGGCTGTTCACTGGCCCAATTCAAAAGAGCCCACCAGTTTCTATGACATTCTGGTCCTTACATAAAAATAACACTATCAAACAAAATTTTAATGTATAAAACATGATCAGCAGTCTTTTAAAAACATGAAAGCACTAGCTTCTGGCTCATAGCTACTTCCCCCTGAAAACAGGCGGAAGGGGACACAATGACACAATGACTCTGAACATTATAATTAGACTGGCTGTGAAGAGGCTCTCAGTATAAAAGCCCACTGGGGAATATAGCCTCTTCACATCCATACTTTTCTCTTTTTCTCCCTCTCACCACTGTCAGAGACCCACAAAGATGACACTGGGATAGAAAGCAAGCGCAGCCTTGCTCCACAGCTGGAACTTATAGGTAAAAGCTTGTTTCATTACAGGAGCAATGGCAGGCTGACCTACAAACATAAACCCATTTTTTCTCAAAGCGTTGTGGGCGGAAAACACCTCACTCTCATTTCGTCTTGCCCATTTCACCACTGTAAGCAAAAGCTATTTAAGAGCAATCCAAAACAACCAAGATGAATCTGTGGCTGAGAGCTAAGTACCAAACGTAATCAAAGAAATTAGTTTGGCCTTGCTATTAAGTTACTGCACTAATATTTAAAACTCCAGAGGGTTTTTATGTATTAAAATGATCCTCATGTGCACATTTTGGAATTAACAAAGCAGGACTTCAATTTAAAGCTCAAAGTGAGTAATTCTGCAATACTAGCATTAATGAAATAATGTTATATTCAGTCATATTCAGCTTTCCAACACTAATCATTGTCTGCCATTGGTCAAGCAAGCAGATAGTCCTGCCCCAAACTCACACCATTGGTCAAGCCAATGTTGTTGTGTTGAGATGCTCAAACAAATAATGTTCTCAAAGCACCACAGAGCCACATTCTTTACACGTTTTGACAAAATAAACTAAAAAAAAATTGTAGTTGGAATACAATGATGCAATGGAATTTGGCAATGTGAAATATTTGGTCAAAACAGCAAAGAAGAAAAAGAAAAGAAAAAAAAGAATGATTCATTTTGGCTGAACTAGTTTTGGATGGCTGAAATTTAATTTCCCAAACTTTTTTCTTTCGCTTTGGATTCTGTATTTTTTTTTTTAATTAATTAATTTTAGTGCATCACTTATTTTTAAAACATTTTTATTTTCTAGTTATTTTAGCTCTAATTATATTTCATCTCAGTGATCATTTAAACTAGGATTGGGTCGGCAGAGTCAACACTGTAAAAATTATTTTTCAAAGTTGTAAATAAAACAAAACTTATTTAAGTCCATTTACTGTAACAAGAAAATACTATTTTAGTCTTTCTACTTGGAAAAGGCAAGTTACACATTGAATGAAACATGACATTTTTAATTAATTGCAAATTTATCAATTTCTGAGTGAAAATGTTTTTTTTCTTTTTTCCAATGTAGTCACCGTGATTAGTCAAACATTTTTGAGAAGAAACTTCAATGTTCAGATAAGTTTTGTCTCTCAATTTATCTCCTTTAAAAGCATCAATGCTAAAAAGCATAAAAAACCGCTCCATACTCTTAGAATGAAGCATTTGTTACCATTTCTTTCAATATAACGGTGAGTCAACTGTGGTAAACAGAAAAATAAAGAACAGACAGTGAATGCATATTTGCGTGGTGGGGATGTTATTATTGAGAGTAAACAAGTCTCATAATGAACATTGGTTGAAAGCAAACACTAACTGGCAGACTGTTACACGCACACAAATATTTTGGCATCATGAGGGTTCTGTCATTAGTTAAACAAGCCAAAAATGCATAGAAGCATCATGTACAAATAAACTAAACTGAACGCAATAATTTAAGGGCACTCTGTCCACCGTTTTGTGCTGGAAAAGCAAATCAAAGGGTGGTGTGCATTAAGGAAAGACTGAATTATAGAGCTTGACCCCCTTTTTTATAATTGTAACATTTAAGAATACTAACACTGATTGCTGGCATTGCTGAAAACAAAGGGCGGGCAAGCCTCTGAATAAACCTGTGGAAAGTTGAATATACGTGGCAAGAGGAAAGTACTGCAGCCCTCACACCCCTTCCTTTAAGGAAAATCAGAGAAACAGTCTCTGACAGGTAGGCAGAGATGATATTTAGCCGCAGTGCTGTGAATCACTACTTCTGCCAGAAAAACAAGATGAATCTTCTAAGACCACAGGAAACTGAAATGACTGTATAATGAGCTATGACTGAATCAAGTTCCCCACTATTTCTTGACTCTGAATATGAAAAATATTTAATGACGCACGAGCGAGGGTCTCAAAACAACCAACAAGGCCAATAAATGTTAAAAAGCAGAAAGCAAAACTAATAGGAATGCACAATATACTCTGCACTATAAGAGATATTTGGCCCTTTCCCAGCTTGAAAACTAATTAATTTCATACTTTTTACAAGATGAGGACAGTGTGAAGGATTTTTTTTTTTTCTATGTTGATTTTTGGCTTTAACCTATGTCATATGCACCGATTAATCATCTTGCAGGTGACAGGGTTAATTGTTTATTGATTTATTTTTTAAAATCATATCGGCCAATAATGAATATTTAATTGTGCACATTTATTTAAACTTTTTAAATATAAATGATCTTTACCTTTTTAAGTTAAACTCTAATGATTGTAAAAAAAAAATGAAAACTTTTCTTTTTTATAATTGACATTTTAAAGCCGTAAATAAAAATAATTTCCAGCTTATTAGTATTGGTTTATATTATAACTTTATATTTGTCAGTTTCATCAAAAATAACCTTATTTTCAGAAAGAAATGCAAAATAACAAAAGACCAAATAAATTCAGTAACAAAACAACTAGGACAACAGCATACAAACAGACATATCATGACAATGCTCCAATGATAAATAACTTTTCTGTTCAATGTGCAGTGCAAAAAAATTGAGTGCACGACTTCTGCTTGCATCTCATACTCATAAATTCATAAGTGGTGTGCCGCTACTGATAATTTTTCAGATTTTACATGAGACCCATATGGATAAAATGCCTCTTATAAACAAAGCCCAACCTTTTATTGTTTAAACAGGCCCAAGATCAGCATAACAGCCCTTCATTGCATAGTCAATTAAAAGCTGCTTGAGAGCCAGAGGGATTTCTCCTTGTGTGGGAATTGTAATGCACACCAGATTTTGACCACTGTTGCACAGAACAAACACAATCTTGATCTAGGCATAATCTCTTAAATGCTTTCTGCCTAAAAACTTATGAAATCTTACCATTTTTTTTCTTTGACCTTGCTCTCACATCTGCTATCTATATAAACAGAATGACCATCATCCTTCCTTCAGATGGTCTCCTCAGCTGAATGAGTTCTCAATTTGAGCAGCTATGAATATATAGTGCCTTCAATTTCCACTGAAAGGGAGATGGTGTTATTTGGGAGACAAAACACATAAGGTTCTTTTGTGATGCATTTTAAAATTGCTATGTAATAAAGCAGATGAGATCACTTCAGGAAAGTGCCCACTTTCAGCTTTATATTGCGTAACCAATAATCTAGTGGCATATTTCTTGCTGAATGTTACTGTCTTCCTGTTTTCATGCTCTGATAATGCTCTATCATATAAAAAAATTATTACTACTACTATTATTATTATTATTATTATTTCAATTAAACAATTTGGTTATAACAGCAGTCCAAATGGACAGAACAACATATATTATGTCTCAAAATAGACATGCAGCTGTCTATTATCCCTTGTATGTTTTCCAGTTCAATGTGTTTGTGTCAAATACTGAAATATTGGTATTGTGACAACAGCTCTATGATCACTGAGTGGTATAAGGCAGAATAAATAAATCTGGCCTTCAGCAGAATAGCTGTGACTGTCTCCACAGCCATTATTAGTTTGGAGTCTGGATGGCTATTGGCAATCTGCTTACTGCAATTCATAAAGTTAGCAAGGGCCCGTCAACACTACAGCTCCACATTTCTGCTGTGAAATCAAATCCAACACTTAAAACCACGAAAACCATGGGGATCTGCTGTGGGAATGAAACTGATGACCACAGCATTCCCCGTCCCTCTGGGTTCAAAGAAACTGGCATTTTTATTATTGAAGCTGACCAGCCTCACTTGCAAGCTTATCTGTCTTAAAGAGAGATATAGCAAAAGGGTCTCATAGGAAACACAAAGGCAGGACAAAATCTTTGAAGAAATCTTTCTCTCATGTTAAGGGTTTGGCTGCTAAAATCCAAACTGACAATGGAAACAATCAATATGCCATCAGGCAGAGAAATACTATAGTTTGCGTACAAACTTCTTTGATTTCCTAGGAACTGTCAATGATGTGCAAAAGCTACAGACAGACAGTCTTATCCAATGTGCCAGCCATTATTGTGTGAATGAATCACATATAGCATATTTTGTTAACAGAATTTTCAAATTTGTTATAGTATTCTTCATTTGTAGTTAACAACTGAATTAAGTGACACAGATCTGTGCAAATTGGAGCTGAAATAATTTTATTATCCATCATTTCAAAATCAATAATGGAATGAAGCCAAACATGGAAGAGAAGAAAAAAAGTCAAAGTCAAATCAAATAACTTTTCTCTATGTAAAATATTCTCCAGATACTAGTATGTTTCTGGTCTAAAGCAACTTTAGTTTTTTTTTCCTCCTCACAGAGCCAACATCAAATGGCGTCATTTAGAATGGATGGAGAGTGATCTCTTATAAAGTGCCTTGTTAAATATTTTAGTAAAGAGTCAGCAACAGACATCTGTCAAAGAGGAAAAACGAGAGGGTTTATTTTTTATATGAAATATAAACAGATTGGTATGAAGAGTATCTAACATTCAGGAGACATCATCATGTGGTTTGGCAGACTACAAATATTTGGATGACACAAGGCAATGCTTTGCATATAAAATTCAGCAATTTCACATCGCAAAGAGATTACAAATGGGAGAAATGTTATGAATGCTATGTGAATTACAATCCCACATCATTACAAAACGTATGAATTTAAAGCAGTGCCATTAATAGTAGTGACCAGCTGGTATTTAATTTTCTTGACTTGGGAAAAAAATGCTAATGAATATTTATCTCTCAACAGTTTAATCACCATCTTGGTGCACTTAATTTTCAAGTATCAGTCAATTAAAGATCTTCTAGCAGGCCAATAATAGCAGATTGAAAACCTCATCAGAAACACTCTGTCAAGATAATTTGTTTGTAATTGAGAAGGAGTGATTGGAGGCTGGCCTCCTTCATTCCACTCGAATAAAGCTGTCAATACAGATATGAGAGATACAGTCAAACCAAAATTTATTCAGACACCTTCAAAATTTCTCACATTATCACAGTTTATTCACTATAGAATAGAACTTTATTGTCATTGTTTAGGAACAACGAAATACAGTTTAGCAGCTCTTCAGATTAGCAGGTAACAAACAGTATGACAGTGCTTATAAACAACACTGTTTACAAGACAAGTAGACATTATAAACAGACAGCAACATTCAAGACAAAGGCATAAATACAAAAATAAAAATATATAAATATAATTACACTGAGGTAGTGCAAGATGTAATAGTGCAGTATGGTAATCTAATGGGGGAAGGATTACTGCACTTTGTTAGGGTAGGGGTTTATTGCAGGAGTCCTTGAAGGAAGTGGAATTATGCATTTAAGCATCTAACTGCCTGAGGCCATGAACTAAATTTATAGTTTAGAAAATAGTAATAAAATATGACGAACTCAAGAGTTAAACTGTGTCAGAACAAATTCATCTTGATAATGTCAGATAACTTTGATAGAAAGGTATGTAACAAAACATGGTCAGGTCAAAGTGTCAAATTAAAATTTTGGTCAAATCAAATTTTTAACAATTTTACTGGTAGTCCACTGTATGAAAATATTTTGGGTATAATGTGTCACAGTTTATTTTATTTTGCTATCCACACTTACATAAATGAACTATAGTGTCCTGCACCCACTAGTGAAAAATATCAAAAATTATATCTGGTTTCTGAATAATTTTTGGTTTGACTGTAAGAAAGAATGCAATATATACCTCATTCACAAATGATTACAAGTTGTGCATGTATCATTGTATGCAAACAGAAAAGGTTCTAAGGTAAGGTGCATATGCGCATGAATTTATATCTTTTTCTATTTATATGTATTAAAGTTTTGGTTATTTGGACTTTCAATGGGTTGAGTAATTATTATAAATATTTTTGTTTTCTGAAGATGAATCAACATCTTATGGGTTTTGGAATGACATGAGGGTGCATAAATGAAAAAAAAATTGTATTATTTGTGTAAACGACAACAACAAAAAAAGTGTCTCTAATGCAATGGTCAGATGTTTTTTAAAGATATTATTATAAGATATAACACAAAAGATTCTTCATTATAATAAATTATTCCTATGATTTTTAAGTAACAGACAATTTCAGACAATAAAAAAAGAAAGTAGTAAGATTTGTAGGGTCACTTATTCATATACACAACACATACACATAGAACTATTTAAAGTTAAAAATCATTGATGAATCACTATTTCTGCATGAAAACATCTGAAAAATGTCTCACATTATTTCGCTTAACTAAACCTTGTTATATTGATTTTAAAATGACAAACTTTTATTGGCAAAACCCCAGAGGTAGGAAAATCCTTTAAGAAGCTAGTTGCCACCGACATTCCCTATTGGCGTTACACTATCATCCAGTTGTCCTCATCTCCCTCGTCCTACTTCTCCCCTAAACAGAGCCCTGACAGTGCACAACAGACGAAGCATGAAGATATGCAAGCCTCTGAATGGAAGCCATGTAATTGGAGCGTTTTTCAAAGCCCCCGATGCTGAGTGAGTAATGTATCAAAGAAGTCAGCAGGCAGGATTTACCCTGCTGCAAACGGATGAAGCAGCTCTCTTGACACTCAGCCAGTGTTAAGAGCCACCACTATCTCAATGTTAAATGTACGCACATTTCTGTAAGACTCAGCGTTCAGCTCAGTTTCCTTCGAAAGTCACTGAAACAGTCGATAATGAAAAAACAAGCGAAGCCATTATAATAAATATTAAATGAGCAAAAGTCACCAAGTTAAGTCTCAGTGATACAGATACTAAACCAGCAGCTGTAACATGTGAGAAGCATTAATTGAAAACCTAATACTGCAAAATGCAATTCAAGTTCAAGAGATTTCGCCGCGACGCCGGAATGTGAGAGTATTTCATGTGTGGTTGAATAGAGGTCCTTTCAGAAGAAACCATACAGATTTGCTGAATAAATGCTCTACTCGAGAGGCATGATGTTTCTGCCTTGAGAGTTAATCAAAAGAGGCTTGAGCTGTTCCACACTGTTCTCTATAACTCCTACTGTTATTCTACACACTTTTGTGATGTTTCCATGGTTACACCTCATTTTCCACTATAATCATCTAGATTTCAATACCTCTTGAACCCTGTAGTCACAAAATATCAAACGCAGAGAAATCCTTACAAAGAGGAAATTTGTATTTGCGTAAGTTTCCCCATGTATGCATTTGTGGGTCTTCATAAATGCTCATTAGATGTACAGTACACCGCTGACAAAAACACAATTTATCTAAAAGGAGAAGAAATTGTTGTAGCGAATTTGCTTAAAAGGGAATTGTATATAAATAATTACAATTAATTATGATTAATTACAATTATTTATATCGGCTGACAGTAATAACTGTCACAGAATTAAATTGCCATCAACTAATCTGTTCGTCCAGCGAACATTCAGTTTAAGTTCATATCAACTCTAAGAAAGGATATTTTCTTGGCCACAGAAAATACCTTTCTAAGTATTAATGCATTAGAGCATGTAGCAAGGATCGGAATCGTAAAGGGACATTAATATGCAAAGCAGAATCAGAAACTCATGTAATTTGTGCACACAACCTTTATTAACTAAACACTAACGCAGACTAGTCTAACAAACAAACAAACAAACTAACAAACTAACAAACAAACATACAATCACTCATACATGGGGAAAGGGCTAATGAGAGTTGATGGATGAGACCATCAGGAAAGCCATAGAATGCAGTTATGGAGAAAGTCATCCACCTGAGTAAAACCATCAGCGCCGTTTATAACGGGGTCTATAACTTGTACTAATAACCTCTGTTTCGTTTAGTTAAATGTACAATACTTGCACTGCCTTTGGGTCGAGTGTCCAGAATGCAGTCTCAGATGAAAGTCTTAATGGTTTTAAGGTTTTGGAGTCCCGATCACGTTCTTCCAGGTTGAAGAGTGATGAATTCCAAAGGTGTTCTGAGGTAGAAATGTTCTTTCCAGGTAGAAGGTGGAAAAAGCTAAGAATAAGATCTGCTGAGGTCCAAGGAGCTTGGTTGAATGGAAAGACAAGGCCGGAAGGCCTGGCACAAAAACTTAAAGTGTTCAGAAGAGTTCTAGCTCACATTTTCATCTTCTCAGTAATCTCACAGAAACGCAGACTGGGCGGCGTCACTTTACGTGAGAGCTTTATCTGCTTTGGAGGTCACGCCTCTGGGATGTCAAAGAGCCAATGGGACGTCCTGAACTCATGGAGGGAAAGTTTTTATGGCTCTTTGTTTCTGAGCATGGTAATTTACATGGGGTTAATGCATAAACTACTTCAGATTCTTAGGACACTAATATGTTGCATAGGTATCAACATAAAATATACACTCTCAATTAAATCGTCCGAAGACGAATTAATCGAGACTAAACATGATACAACTAAAGTGATAAACTAGTGATCTATTATAAGCATGCATAGAACAGGATACAATACACAAGAACATATACAAGAACAGTAATAATGTACACAATGATCTAAAGATGTGTGTGTTCATTCAAAGAAGGGTTTTCTATGAATTAATTAGAGAAGAGTCCATTTTTATGGTCTTTTCCTAAGGGGAAAGGAAGTGAGTTGCTCTGCCCGCATTCCTTTGATCAATAAAAGAAGTGTTATCAGATGGGTTGCCATGGCAACCAGGGGCCTGGAGTCATTGACAGACATACCGGCACCCAGTATGTGTATTGGGTGGGGGGGTCTGTGACCATTTGTTAAAGAACTAATTTGATTTGTTAAATCAAATGCAAAATTGTGTGTCTGATTCGTCCATACGCTACATTGTTGATGCTTCTATGCCTTGCCGTCATACAGCACTACTGTAAGAGAACAATGGCTATGACGCTTACTATTGAGTGTATGAAGCCAGTTCAACAAAAATGCTTCCAAAAAAACAACAACAAAAAAACAACATCATCTGAAACAAGGTTATTATTGTTACTAAAAAAAACAAAACAACAAAACAACATTTGACAAACATTAACTGAAATAAAGTACAAAAAAGAAAAATACAAAAAAGAAAAAACTAAAACTTTTAAATTAAATTGAAAACTGAAAATTTAATAAAAATCTAGTCAAAATATTAATAAAAACTAAAACAGTACAATGACACTAAAATAACACTGATATGAAATTATTCTGTTTACATGGAAAAGAAATAGAACTATTGCAATGCCCTTCCACTAAGTAAAATGGACCAAAAAAACATAAATAATAATAATAATAATAATAAAAATAATAACAACAAAAACAACAACAACAACAACTATTTTTTAGGGATGTAAAAATATCAAAATCTCATGATACGATAATATCGCGATATGAAGTCCACAATACAATATTTATTGCGATACTTAAGAAAAACAAAAAACAAATGAATAATTGGAAAAAATTAAAATTTTGTACATTTTAAAGTTAAATTATTCTAATGCACTTAGAGTACAAAATTAAGAGCTCCAACCCATGTTTTTAATAAAAATAACAACAACAACAACAACAATGACAGTAATATATTGTAAAACAACAGCACTGTAAAATAAATGAAAATAAATATTTTATAGGTGCGCCTATATTATTTTTGCTTTGCACTACAGTAGGGAAATTACAATACTCCTTTCCTAATATATACACTATAGAGATATTTTGAATTTGGACTGCAGTAACATTACCCATTTAAACCACTAGCTGTCAGCAATTCATACTGCACTCTTAAGCTTTTATTTTGACGGAAATGGCAGTAGAGCTTTTATTTTGAAGGAAAACTCCAGCTTCAGTGAAAACATGCTTACAAAAACACGTCTCACTACAAATCTTGTGAAATGCTGTAATCATTTGCCATGAAAATAAAGCATAACTGCTGGCCGCTGTGTTCCCAAACGCGCACTAAACTCACAGCACATGCAACAAAGTCCCTTTTAACGGAAGTCTGTTCACTTGGCGGCCATATTTGCAACACATCTGGGCAGCTCAAACAAGACCAAGTCCTATCTAAATGAATGGGGGAATCCTGAAATCTCAAAAACTGATCGCTGAACTCGCGATTAAATTACATATTTCAAATAAGCAAAAAAAGCTGAATTGAACTGCCACATGAATGTTGTTTCTTATGCTCAAATAGCGTTTAAAAAGCTTGTTTTTCAGGCTAGATAGGCCAATGCGCATGCGTAGTTCCAACGCGCTTATGATTGCGCCTGCGCATTGGCTGGTCCAGCTTCAGGTTTCTATGGGAACCAGAGCTTCTAACGGCCGCTGCAGTGATGCAATGACTATACTAATGAACAATTGGCTCTTTCATTTAGAAGGCGGGACTATCTCACCATATTGCGCGTTGCAGTTTCTCGGATTCATAAGTATAGGAGTGAACCATCTTTGTATTTCTATAGTCTTTGCATGTAATAAACAAGTTCACTGCATTCACTGTGAACGGAGCCGTTCTGAGCCGTTCTTAGTATTCAAACAGGGTATGAGTCATCAAATGAATCTATAAACTTATGTATTAGGCAATAGCAATGTTGTAAGCCAGTCTAAAATCCCCAAAACAGTGGCTATATAAATTATGAAAAATCCATTTGCATTTCCAATTAATAATGAAACTGCAAACAAATCTTTGGCAAAATGATAAATAAAACACAAAAAACAATCATCAATTAAAACATTTCTGCATTAATAAATTTAAATAAATTCATTTTTAATAGGCTACGCCACACACACTGTCATGTCACAGATTCCTACCACAAATTTGACAGATCAATTAAAACAAGTCCTTGTAATAATCTTAGCTGAAGGGGGAACATTAATAATTAATCATAACTCTTTATAATTAATTATAATATTTGGATATGTTAATAGAATTAGCTTGACAAAGCAGAATTTACAGTACAATCAGTTGATCAGGTTGTCTAGTGAATGCTCAGTATTGATTATTTATGAATTCAAAGAAATCTTAATTTCTAGGGTAAGAGAAATACCCTTTTTAAGGTACAGTACTACTCGGAGCATGTAACAAGATCAAAATTGTTAAATTGACTTTGTTGCAAGCAGGGAATCAGAAATAAATACTCATATGTATTGTGCACAAAGTTTTATTAACTAAATCAAACACATGACTAGACTAAACAAACATACACACACACACACACGGTACATGGGAAGGGTAAGTGAGACTGGATTAATGAAACCGGACAGAAACAAGGGAAATGAGACTGAGTTGACCATCTGAAAGAACCATCAGTCTCTAATTCAAAGCACAGTATACGATAGCTTACAATAAACCTCTGTGTGGTGCAGGGAATGATACTTGCATTTGGATACTTGCAACGAGAACGAGAGTCCCGTGAAGCTTCTGTAGAAGATCTGGATGGTTCCATTCGATGGCCGAAGTTGCAATCTCTTGAAACTCCGAGGTTGTTCATGACTCTGTTGGGGTTGAGAGAGTCCTCTCTCCTAAGTAAGCACATGGCTGGGTGTAAAATGGGGCCTGTTGGCCCTGTGGGCCTCAGTGGAACTGCAGGCCGCAATCCATAGATGAAGATGCAGAGACTGCCGGGAGCGGGGAGAGAGAAATGTCTGAGCCTTTCCATGATGGTGAATTCCAGGGTTGAGTGAAGATGAACTCCAGTGGTATTAAACTCCAGTGGTCAGGAGCCATCTCCCCAGGCTGGGGAGACCGCACACGGCTCTATGTTGGGGCCTGCCGGGCGCGCCCGCACCGGCTCAGGCGCTCCGTGAGTCCAACCACACAGGCAGCAATCGGAAGATTTAGCAGAAGAGAAAGGCGGACCTGTGCGTGAGCCCTTTAAAGTCAGGGAAGAGTCACACCTTTCAGGATGGGCTTGACCAATGAGAAAGGCTGAATTTCCAAGCGGGAGGCTGGAAATATTGGGGGGTTTTATGACCCTTTGTCTGAGAGCATGGTTCGAAAGGCTCTGGCAGTCTATACTTTGATTAAATTACAAACACACATGGCATTCTACGAGGAGGTGGTGTACACCAAAGTGTGCGTCATCAAATGAGCATTAATTTGGTAGGAGACACGATATAGGTGGGGTTACATTAACTAGTACTTCACTCATAAAGCATGCATAAAACAAAATACAATGCAAGAGACACTATACAAGAATCATACACACAATGTCCTGGAATGCACGTTTATCTGTAGAAAGGTTTGTCTATGAGTGACAAGGAGGAAAGTTTTGTTTGTATGGGCATTGCGTGGGTTTCAGAAGGGTCCATTCTTACGGCACATCACATCTCACATACTTTTGAGCAATAAAACAGTCTTATCAGATGGTTGCCCTGGTAACTGAGCCCTTTAGGGTGCTCTTTCGGGGGGAGGGGTCCATAGACCCTCACAGATTGTTTGTTGAACGAGAGGGTTTGCTGGATTATTCATTAAATATAATGACCAAATGTGTGTCTGATTGGTCCAAACGCTACATCCTAAACACTGGCTAGTTTGCTTGACACACTGACCTGTCTATGCTGTGAACTCCACAAAGGGCTAAGTGACCATCCAATTGAAACCCTTTGGACTGTAAACATTTGGTTGCAAATCCTACAGAGGCTCAGCAGGAGTTGGAAATTAACTGTTATAGTGGCCCAAGTTCAAAAACAGGCTTCTCTTTTCAACTATTATTCAAATACACTGTTATAGTACTTCAGACAAAGAGTGCGAGAATAATATCCAAAACAATGGCTGGGTATTGTTATTTCTATAGCCTTTTCAAAAGTACAGAAGTAGCAAAACTCATAATGCTTTAATTGGGTAAATGATGTTACATTGTCTTGAGAGACAAGATTATGTTTTAGATTGTGATTCGATGTGTATGACGTTTGTAATAAAATAACTAATGGCTTAATCCATGCTAAACTAAAGTTCAAAGACTACAGAGGCAGAAGCTGAGATCACAGCAAAAAAGATCTCTGATCTTGGCTTTTTTTGCCAAGACCCCTGCAAGTCTGGCTTTGTTACGCTTATTTGTTAGCCAAAAAGCAAACATTCTCCCCAAAGTCTCTGCAAAAATTATTTATGCCACCATGAGGGGGAAAAAATGACCTTTTCTACAAGACGCAAAAGGTTTCTAACTTCCCAGAGTAGGAATAATTTTCACCAAAAATTACTTCAAGTTTATTAACCCTAACTGCATAGCTCTGAAATCTAGTTAGAGAACTTTGAGCCCTGAAACACACACAACATCAGTGCGGTTTTTAAAAATGTGTCAAGATGTGGTTCACTGATTTGATTATTAGTTAGTCAAGCATGAGGTAAGTGTACATAATTATGAGTAAATAAAAGGCTTTGGTGCAGAAAGTGTACGCCGATGAGAGAATATGGAGGCATTAATCATAGCGATGGTTGAAAGCCATAGGTCGCACTGTCATTCTTCCCAATTAACTTAAGATCAATGTTAAACACCAAGCCCATATCATTGTAATAATTGTGGCCTCAGCAAGAGACTACACTGGAAAGTTATTGTGGCTTAAGAGACTTTCATTGATGCATATAATCAATTAGGATTGGAGGGGCACCAGAAGGCGAGTGTAGGGCTGCATCTGCCATGGCCATAAAAGAGCCTATGCGGCTTGTGCTCGTTTAGTCACACTGCTTGCAAAAATTGCCTCCTCTGCTCGCTTACAATACCTGAAGAAAATAAGGGCTGTGCTATAGTCTACAGGAATGAGACGGGGCCTCTATTTCAGATTACTTAAGGAATTACTCACAAAGCTGTTAACATTTACTTATCCTCAAGTCACTCCAACCACATATTATTTTCTTTCTTTTTTTTAAAACACAAATGGAGATATACGGCAGAATGACAAGGCTGCTCTTTTCCAACAAAAGGTGCTATAGTCCATGTCTTCCGGAAGATATCTCTTTGTTAGGAATACAAGTCATATACAAGATGTATAGTACACTATAAATACCATTTTAGTATTATTAATAATAACAATAAAAAAATAATAATAAATGTATTATTATTATTATTATTATTATTATTATTATTGTTGTGACCCTGGACCACAAAACCAGTCTTAAGTTGCTGGGGTATATTTGTAGCAATAGTCAAATATACATTGTATGGGTCAAAATTATTGATTTTTCTTTTATGCCAAAAATCATTAGGACATTAAGATCATGTTCCATGAAGATATTTCGTACATGTCCTACTGTAAATACACTATATTGCCAAAAGTATTGGGTCGCCCCCTTCTAATGAACAGGTTTGACTACTTTAGTAATTTCCATGAGTATAAATCTTAATGTTTAAGCATATAATGATATTCTAGGGAATTGTGTGCTTCTAATTTTATAGCAACATTTTGGACAGGACCCTTTTCTATTCTAACATGACAATGCCTCTGTGTATAAGGCAACGTTCAAAAAGAAAATTGATTCAGTCAATGTGGAAGAACTTGACTGGTCTGCATAAAACCAAGTCCTAATCCCAGTTTAACACCTCTGGTGTGACT